>JBBPBX010009136.1:13694-29519 GCA_038048925.1 Garcialebias charrua | reverse complement strand
TCTATTAATGTGCGCTATGAGCTGTGATTCTTGTAGGCTTAGAAATTAGTGGATAAAGATTTAAAGATTGCATTGAATTTCTAAATGTATTTATACTGTTAGATTCTGTTTTTTTTTTTTTGCCAAATCGACATTAAAGTCACCACATAAAAAATTGTTTTATTATAGTTCTTATTTAATAGTTCAACAATCTTGTCTGAAAATAAATCAATATTTAAGCTAGGTGGTCGGTACACACAACTTATGATAATATTTCCGTTATTATTTAATATTTCAATTGTTATCATTTCAATTATGTTTTCCTCAATTATTGTCATTTTGTTGCTTAGTTTACAGTTTATTGTTTTGTGTACAAATAGAGCTACACCACCACCTCTTGAGTGATTTCTGTTCATCGTATATAGTTCATAATCATTGATGTGGAAAATATCGGTATTATCATTGTTTAGCCATGTTTCTGATAAAGCTATTATCGAGAATGTTCTATTTAATTTCATTAAATAATCGGTTATCTTAGAAAAATTGGCATTGATACTTCTGCAGTTGAAATGAATTAGTGACAAACCAGTTTTTGATTGAGTGATATCATGAAATTGTTTTTCATTGTAATAATCGCATTCCTCTATTGTAGGAAAGAATCCCGGATCAATCAAATCATCGAAGTTATAGACTTTAGGTTCAGTGTTTTCTGTCATAGTCATACTCATAAACTTCCGTTTAATAGACTATTGAATAGAACTTTGTGCCAATATAACCAGATGACTTGAAATTATCCTCTTCTGGATTTATTAGAATTTTTCCAAATCCTTCATTTCGTGTATGATTTTCGGTTGTGAACTATCTTGAACCTTTATCCAAACAAATCCGTTTCTTGTCCATGTTGATGTAATTTTTTGCTGTTTTCTCAGTAACCTTGATTCCCTAGCAATAGTGGCATTTTTTCTTGATAAATGTTCATTAAGATATACCTTTGTACCTTGAAGTTTTGTTCTAGCTTGAAATAATACATTGTGTCTTAATTTCCTACTGATAAATCTGACTACTATATTTGGCTTGGTTTTGTCCAGTCCAGGTAGGGTATAACAAATTGAAAGGTCCTCTTTTACAATGTTAAAGTCCTTTTCTTGAAGATAGGATACAACCTGGTCCTCCAAGGTTTGTAATTCCTACTGTGAAGCATCTTCAGTTGTTTCAGGACCCTTTAGCGCTTTGGAAAAGGTCTTAGGTTTTATTTTCAAACCATATATCAACAGGTTTTCTTGTCTGTTAATTCTTTCCATGTCCTCCATCCTTTTATCAAGATCAGATTTTTTTTATCCTTTTCATTTATTTGAATTCTTAGGAGTTTCACCTCTTCAATTAATCCAATAATTTGTTCTTGTTTCGATTCCAACTTGGTAATTGTTGAACTCATAAAATCTAAAGACCTTTTGATGTCTTCCATGTCTTGATCACTATGTTCTTCCAAGTGCTCTTTTTTTGCACGTCTGGATTTACTCGTCATTATGTGAAGTACTCACGTTCAGGAAATAATGTTTCATCAGCTGGCCGTGTGGCCTGCTTCAATTCCAAGGCGTGGCTGCCCTCCAGTGGTAGCTGGTGGTCACCACACCCGAATCAAATGTCAGAAAAAGCAAAAAGGAAGAAAAAAAGATCCTCGCGGCCACCGTAGACCATAGAATCCTCCAACGAAGCTGACCAAAAACCTTCGCTTCACAGAGCTGGCACAACCTCTGCAGTTTTAGAGTTCACCGCGGCCATACACCGACCAATTTATCCTGGCAGGCCGACTCCGCGGCTAGCGAGCACTGCGACCACCCTGTCGAAGGTCCAGGCCCAGCCACGTCTCTGCTGCACACCAGCAGCCGCTGGACTCAGGTCCGACCCAAGGACCCGGATCCTCCTGCTCTGACATCCCGCAGGTCTCCACGGACGCAGCAGACGCGGCCCTAGCAGCGAGCAGTCCACATGACCGAGCTGCACTAAAACCATAGATATACGGAAGGATCTGATGTCGTATATCTCCGTATCCTTCACATATACGGCAGATCCAGTTTCCGGATATTCCTGTAAATGGACCGCAATGATCCTTAAAAAATCCCAAAATCTGGATACTTATCTTCGGCAGATCCAAAAAAAATGTGGCTGTTATTCGTCAAGGGTCTGCCGAAGGTAAGTATCCGAATTTTGGGATTTTTTAAGGATCATTGCACCGGATTTTGGGATTTTTTAAGGATCATTGCGGTCCATTTACGGGAATATCCGGAAACTGGATCTGCCGTATATGTGAAGGATACGGAGATATACGACATCAGATCCTTCCGTATATCTATGGTTTTAGTGCCGAGCAATTTATTCCGGTAGCTCCCTCGAGGCGCAGCGTTTCTTCAAGCGACCGTTCGTGGCAGCCATCTACATTTTTGAACTACATCCAAATCCTCCCCATACAAATAAATGGCATACAATAATACAGACATGCCATTATTTATGTTTCTTGCCCAGAGAAGCAAAAGAGTGAGTATATTAGTAATTAAAGCTAAACATTTGCCCATAATGTCTTTTTGAGTATCAATCTATGGTTGTGTTACTGCATGTATTGTTGCAAAAACAAATTACAGATAAGAATAGAGTTAATAGAAAAATCCTTGATCTTTAAAGAAGTCTACTGTGGGTGTCATAATAGGATTCATTAAAGCTTTAGTTTTCAGCTTTTGTATATTTGAATGAACTGAGAAAAGCACGAACCAACGTCATCGTACTGTGTGGGAAAAAGAAAGCTCTGAAAAGAAAATCTTACAAAATGTTTTGGTTATGGAGTAGATTGTTCAAGAGCACATGTTAGCATAAAAGTACTTTACTACAAAGTATAAACTGAAAAGAATAATAGGTCTGTCAAGGGAATGTGTATTTTTTGCACTCACCATGCTCCATAATTTTACCTAATGTATTCATCCAGTACTTTTTATTGTTATTATGAACGATATTAAAATGTTCCATGATCCTTACTCTATGTAACAATCAGTCTTGACATGATCGGTCAGTAAAGGGAGAGCACGAGATAATTTAATTACCCTCAACATCTGATTGACATGATTACAGTGATGTGGTTCTGGAGAGTCCTTAGGAGATGTTTGTCTTTCCACATACCTCATCACTTCTGTCTGCAGCTGGTTTTTGATAACAGTTGGACAGACGAGGAGGGGCTGGATGTTTTCTACAAACTAACTTTTTCAGTTCAGAAAGTTAGAATGAGTCAGAGCCTCAGACAGGTGAAGGCACTGATAAGTGTGAACTTATAGATGCATTGATCTTCTGTGATTGTTGACTGTTCTCCAAAACTTTATGATACATTTTATGAAGTCTAAACCTGGTTGTTTTGGGAATGTCATTTTATTTTCCACCACAGGTCTTTGATGAATTAATTATTCATGAATTTGTACTTATTAGAACTAAAACATGTTGAAGTTTTGACGTTTTAATATTGTTCTTATACATTTTTATTATACTTTTGCTGCTGTTAATATCACATTTTTTTTTACCATTGGTGTGTGATACTCTTCTGTATGTTTTAACCTCTTTTATGTTGTGTGTGTAAAGCACCTTGATAACAGTTTATCTGTTTTAACTGTGCTATATAAATAAAATTGACTTGGCTTGACTTGACTTGAAGTTTCACTTGAAGTTGGCTGCAGACAAGTCTTTTCAAGACCTCAAATAGTGACTGCAACACAAAATCAGAGCATCATCACTTCACCTCAACTTACAACAAAAATTTCTGATGTTGTTTTACTCTATGAAGGGTAGAAATATAATGCATCCCCTTACTTTGGAAAAAAATGTTTTTACACAGCTGCATGAAAGCTGCACAGAAGATGTTGGAGTCAGTCTCCCCACCATCACAGACATCTACCGTAAACACCGGTGTATAATACGCACTTTTATTGCTCATTTGAATGTCCTGCGTATTATACACCGAAGCGTATTATCTACAGATTTTTTCCCATATTTTTAGACCCATTTTTGGCTCTGATTCGCTGTTTTTCATTTTGGCCTAAAAATGGTGCAGTACCAGTTTCGGCCGCTATGGGCGCTAATGCACCCTGTAGTCTGTTTACCTGCAGACTGTACCTGGAGGCGTATCCTGGCGCCATCTAGTGGCCATAAAAAAGACTGTCACGGCAGCGCATATTATACACCAAAGCGTATTATCTACCAATTTTTCTGATTTATTTCCAAATATTGGACAAAGCGTATTATACACCGGAGAGTATTATACACCGGTGTTTACGGTACACCTTCAGATGCAGGAAGAGGGCCACCTGCATCATGATGGACCCCACTCACCCAGCACACACACTTTTTGCCCCACTCCCCTCAGGAAGGAGGTTGAGGAGTGTAAAGTGTAGAACCACTAGACTGAGGAACAGCTTCTACCCTGAGGCTGTTAATTCATGAATTCCTAACCAGGATAATCACTGTGAAAAAAATAATCACTGTAATTCCACTTGATTGTTGATATGCGCTGTTGACTATCCATGCTGCTGATCTCGATCTGCTGATTTCTTTCATGTTACTGTGTTCATTCATGCTTATCTGCTCACATAGTTTGTTCATGCTGCTGTTTGATATGTTGTTTTGTCCTGTTAGTGCCTATTCTTAGTTTAGCATATGTCTCAGCCCATATCTTAGATCTTATTACTATTTTTCTTTTACAATTTATACTTTTGTTGGATGTAACTGGGACCCTGTGTACACAATTTCATTCCACCACATGTACCACATATGATGTTAATGACAATAAAGAAACCTTTACCTTGAAATAGTCTAAAAAACTGAACCTCTGTGTACTTGGAGCTAGAGGGTGAGCACCTGTTCTTGCTGCAAATAGTTTGAAACAGAGTGTTGAAGAGGGCTAAATTGAGGAACAAGGGGCTCGGATGATGCATTCACCTCTGACAGAGCTGTGCTGTCATTACGAAGAATAAAATTAAGAAAACAAACAAAACATTTGCATTTGTTTTGATTTAGTTTCTTTTGTAAATGCCATTTTTTCAAGTAATTTTAGTGATAGTAATAATTTTAGTTAGTGGAGACGTCATGGAGTTGTATGTGTCACAGACTTGAACAGGCAGTGAAACTGATGTGAACAGACAAAATCTCATCTGGGCTAAATATGTTCAAGCCCAGAATCAAAAACACCAAACAAATTTCAAGGCTTCAAAAAGTGGGTGCCTTCAAAACTCATCTGAGCCAAACATCCTGTTCAAACTACAGAATCAAAACATGCCACACAGAAACAAGTCAATGTGCAAACAAAAGTTAACCAAGCCACACACAAACTGCCAATTCTTGTCATCTTAATAGATTTATGAAATGTATGACGATAAGCTTCTGGCACTAGTCCATAAGCCTGCAAAATAGCTTGTTTCGCTTTTTTATCGACATCACGCTCGTTAAATGGAGGCACTAATCAAACATGTTTTTTGAAATGATCGGCAATAGACAGCAGCTGTTCCTTCGTACAGTTATATAAGGCATCAAATGTGGGCTGTTCAACAAAACTATCAAGGTTAAACTCCATGTTAACACTTAGCAAACAGTTACACCCACCCACCAAAGCCTACTGTACAACAGACTCGAGTAATTACCTTAATCAAACACTCTGACGTTCGCCAGCTGTGCCAGAACTTACCTAATCCAGAACACTCAGCCGAAATCGCACTACTAACACAGTTTGGTTAAGACGAGCTCCCATAAATATGTTACGTCCACCATGAACATAACATATTTAAAGGACATGAGACAAAAGGAAGGTTAAAAAAGTTTTATTTCTTTTAACTCTCTGTAGCTGCGGGCATGGTTTACGTAGCCTGTTGCCTCTCTGTGGAGAAGAAAAAAGAACAGGAGTTCACACCTTCAGTTTTTCCCATAATAATAATAATAATAATTAATTCAATTTATAATGCACTTTTCATTAATAAAAATCTCAAAGTGCTACAAAGTGTAACAAAGCAAAGATCAAAATAAAACAAGTGATAAAATCTAATAAAATCAATAATAATATTGACTAAGATCAAAGATAAAATCATGTGGATGCAGATTAGGCTTGCATAAAAAATAAATAAAATAAAGCAAAAAACAAAACAAAGTCTCAACAGAAAGATGGGACTGGTAAGCCGGCCCAAAATAATAAAACAATACTATAAGGGGCCAACCCATATAGGGCTGTCGAAGCCCCTATCAGCATCGGACTAAGGACAACCACCCACCTAAGGTAACGGGAGGAACGAAAACAGGGCAACCGGTCCCACCATGCCAAAAACTCATGTAATAAAAAGAGTAACAAAAAACAAAGTCCAGCTAAACTAGTAAACCCTCCATGGCCAACCAATCACATTCCGCTTAGTCTACCGGGACAAAACAGGCACACACCTGTGCTCACAACCAGAGGTGTCAAGTAACGAAGTATAAATACTTCGTTACTTTACTTAAGTACAAATTTTAGTTATCTATACTTTAGTAAAGTAATTATTTTTCAGCCTACTTTATACTTCTACTTCTTACATTTTCACGCAATTACTGGTACTTTCTACTCCTTACTTTTTAAAAATAGCCTCGTTACTTTTCTTTCATTTTGCCGTTTTTTTTTGTAGAATATAGATATTCACGCAGGACTTTCCAAAAATTGAACATAAATATCCGCATCAGCAGCCGTCGTCACTCACCAGTGTTGCCAGATTGGGCGGTTCACCGCGATTTTCCTTCTGACTTTTGCGGGTAAAGAGTGCTTTGGGTGGGTGGGACTCTATCTGGCAACACCGGTCACACCGGTGTTTACGCGTGTGTCTTTACATCCGGGGCAGCGTCGGCAGCGCCGGGACCCTCCATGTCAATGTAGAGGCGTCTGCGGCACCGGGACCCTCCATCAGTAGTTGGGGCGTCTTCTATAGCAACTTCATCCGGCGAAGCCATGCTGTCCGTGACGCTGACTTGCTAGGGGCTCTGCTAGCGCTAGCATTAGCGTCTCGCGAGACAACGTTACCTCTCAACGAGAGATATCGCGGGAGTTTAATATCGCGAGATCTCGTACAACGAGATCTCGTTACATGCCTAATATTGAGGTAAGCTGAAAGTTTTTTTTTTTATCAGTTGATTACTGACTTCTAGTGACCTAGTAACATACTAATGTTGTATAATGTTTTCTATGGTTAGGAGGTACTAGCCATGGAACTAGCTACATGCTCTGGGTTTGCTTGCTAACATTGTTTCTCTTTTTTATTCAGATTTAAAACATATTTTCTTTCTGTCAGAGTTTTCACTGAACTTAACAAAGTTTTACTTCATAGACTACGTTCACACTGCAGGCAAATGCTCAATAATACCCCTATACAGTATGGTTATTTTAATATATTTAAATTTGCATTTAAATGTGTCTATTTTCAATGGGCATATATGCAGTTAAGACAGGTAGCTTAGTGCACCCCTAGTTTTTCAACATTAACAATATAATATAATCTAGTCTAAAAAAATGATTTTTGTGGGGGAGGTGGGGTTGTATACAATAGTATGTGTGGTGCAGCCTAAGCATTTGTCTTTGTTGTTGCTTTTTCTTACGCTACTTTTACTTTTATACTTTTAAGTAGTTTTGAAACCAGTACTTTTTTACTTTTACTTGAGTAAAAAGCTAGAGTTGATACTTCTACTTCTACAGAAGTAATTTTAAATCCCAGTATCTATACTTCTACTTGAGTAATGAATGTGAATACCTTTGACACCACTGCTCACAACACAACTCCCTCAGGAGTGACAACCTGAGTGGCGATGGGCGGGAGGAGAAACGCAAACCTCCGCCCCCCCAGATCTCTGCATCCAGCCTATTTATAGGTGGACTAACAACGCCCTCCAATAGAGTGATCTAATTAATTAACACTGAACTCATCCAGCCTTCCAAAGTATTTTTAACAGTGAGGCTAGGTGGACAACCAAGATAAACAAAAATACTCTGGCAAAATAATGTGCCCCAAGCACATAGCACCATCCATCCATCCATCCATCCATCCATCCATCCATCCTTCCCTTATCTTTACCCAGTTATTCCTTTTTGCGTCACAGGGGTTGCTGATGGCCATGTCTAACCATCACTGTGTGAGAGGCGGGGTATACCCTGGACAGTTTGCAATTCCATCACAGGGCTATATAGTATGGTGGCCCTGAGGGGTAAATGAACAACATTTGAAAAAAACGGCATTACATTTGAAAAACAACAAAAACAACAAAATCACAACAACATTTGAAAAAAATGGAATTCCATCCATCCATCCATCCATTTTCGTCCGCTTATCCGGGGTCGGGTCGCGGGGGTAGCAGCCTAAGTAGGGAGGCCCAGACTTCCCTCTCCCCAGCCACTTGGAGCAGCTCCTCTGGGGGAATCCCAAGGCGTTCCCAGGCCAGCCGAGAAACATAGTCCCTCCAGCGTGTCCTGGGTCTTCCTCTGGGTCTCCTCCCGGTGGGACATGCCCGGAACACCTCACCAGGGAGGCGTCCAGGAGGCATCCTAACCAGATGCCCGAGCCACCTCAACTGGCTCCTCTCGATGTGGAGAAGCAGCGGCTCTACTCCGAGTCCCTCCCGGATGACTGAGCTTCTCACCCTATCTCTAAGGGAGAGTCCAGACACCCTGCGGAGAAAACTCATTTCAGCCGCTTGTATCCGAGATCTCGTTCTTTCGGTCACAACCCAAAGCTCATGACCATAGATGAGGGTGGGAACGTAGATCGATCGGTAAATTGAGAGCTTTGCCTTTCGACTCAGCTCTCTCTTCACCACGACAGACCGGTACAGCCCGCTTCACTGCGGATGCTGCACCTATCCGCCTATCGATCTCACGCTCCAGTTTTCCCTCATTCGTGAACAAGACCCCGAGATACTTAAACTCCTCCACTTGGGGCAGGACCTCCTCCCCGACCCGGAGAGGGCATGCTACCCTTTTCCGGCTCAAGACCATGGCCTCGGATTTGGAGGAACTGATCCTCATCCCGGCCGCATCACACTCGGCTGCAAACCGCTCCAGCGAAAGCTGTAGATCACGATCTGATGAAGCCAATAGGACCACATCATCTGCAAAAAACAGAGAAGTGATTCTAAGGCCACCAAAACGGATCCTCTCAACACCTTGGCTGCGCCTAGAAATTCTGTCCATAAAAGTTATGAACAGAATCGGTGACAAAGGGCAACCTTGGCGGAGTCCAACTCTCACTGGAAACGAGCCTGACTTACTGCCGGCAATGCGGACCAAGCTCTGACACTGGTCGTACAGGGACCTAACAGCCCATATCAATGGGCCTGGTACCCCATACTCCCGGAGTACCCCCCACAGAACCCCCCGAGGGACGCGGTCGAATGCCTTTTCCAAGTCCACAAAGCACATGTAAACTGGTTGGGCAAACTCCCACGTGCCCTCCAGGACCCTGCTGAGGGTGTAGAGCTGGTCCAGTGTTCCACGACCAGCACGAAAACCACACTGCTCCTCCTGAATCCGAGGTTCGACTATCCGACGGACCCTCCTCTCCAGAACCCCTGAATAGACCTTACCAGGGAGGCTTAAGAGTGTGATCCCCCTATAGTTGGAACACACCCTACGGTCCCCCTTTTTGAATAGGGGAACCACCACCCCAGTCTGCCAATCCAAGGGAACTGCCCCCGATGTCCACGCGATATTGCAGAGTCGCGTAAGCCAACACAACCCCACAACATCCAGAGCCCTAAGGAACTCAGGGCGAATCTCATCCACCCCTGGAGCCCTGCCACCGCGGAGCTTTTTAACCACCTCGGTGACCTCAGCTCCAGAGATTGGAGAGCCCGACCCAAAGTCCCCAGGCTCCGCTTCCTCAGTGGAAGACGTGCCAGTAGGATTGAGGAGGTCTTCGAAGTATTCCGCCCACCGACTCACAACATCCCGAGTTGAGGTCAACAGCACGCCATCCCCACCATAAATGGTGTTGGTCGCGTACCGCTTTCCCCCCCTGAGACGCCGGATGGTGGACCAGAATCGCCTCGAAGCCGTACGGAAGTCATTCTCCATGGCCTCTCCGAACTCCTCCCACGCCCGAGTTTTTGCCTCAGCAACCACCCGAGCCGCATGCCGCTTGGACTGTCGGTACCTATCTGCTGCTTCCGGGGTCCCACAGGCCAAAAAGGCCCAATAGGACTCCTTCTTCAGCCTGACAGCATCCCTCACTGCCGGTGTCCACCACCGGGTTCGAGGGTTGCCACCACGACAGGCACCAACAACCTTGCGGCCACAACTCTGATAAGCTGCCTCGACAATAGAGGCGCGGAACATGGCCCACTCGGACTCAATGTCCCCCGCCTCCCTCGGAACGTGTTCAAAGCTCTCCCGGAGGTGGGAGTTAAAGCTCCGTCTTACGGGAGACTCTGCCAGACGTTCCCAGCAGACCCTCACAATACGTTTGGGTCTGCCAGGTCTGACCGGCATCCTCCCCCACCATCGGAGCCAACTCATCACCAGGTAGTGGTCAGTTGACAGCTCCGCCCCTCTCTTCACCCGAGTGTCCAGGACATGCGGCCACAGATCAGATGAGACGACAACAAAGTCGATCATCGAACTACGACCTAGGGTGTCCTGGTGCCAAGAGCACATATGTACACCCTTATGCCTGAACATGGTGTTCGTTATGGACAATCCATGACGAGCACAGAAGTCCAACAACAAAACACCACTCGGGTTCAGATCAGGGAAAAAACGGAATTACATTTGAAAAAACAGAATTACATTTGAAAAAACAGAATTACATTTGAAAAAAAAATGGAATTACATTTGAAAAAAACGTAATTACATTAAGCCAAAGCGGAAGTAGCCAAAGTGGAAGTGACCAAAATCACATTAGAAAAAACAGAATTACATTAAGCCAAAGATGATTGTACAAAGAAGGATTCTTCATAAAATGAAGAACATTACAGACAACCCTCACCATCCTCTTCATCAGACTGTCATACAACAACAGTGTCTTCTGTCAGAGGCTTCTTCAGATCCGTTGTAGGACAGACCGCTGCCCACAGCATCAGCATCTATAACAACTCCTTAAAGCTGGGGTATGTAAGATTGTAATGTAGTCTGTAACTTTTCTAACAATATATTTTTAACATATTTCTTCACTCTGTCACTATCTACTGACAAACTGATGTTAGACCAAGTAATCTCTGAAAAAAACTATAGTCCCCTTGCTTCTCTATCAGCATTTATAAAAACACTGAAAACACAGAGTGACCAGGACAATGACCAGCCAATCAAAACAGAGTTGTTTGTCACGCCCCAACCCACGCCCCCGCCTGTCACTCACAGCCTCAGCGCCGCGGCTCGTTCTCATTCAAAGGATTGCAAAGCGATGCAGGACTGTTTTTTATGTGACATAAATGTATTAAATATCCCTTCTTCATCCCAGAGCTGGACTTTTATTTAGTTTTTTTGCAAAAAGTCAAGTGATCGCTTCATCCTCCACTCACAGGAATGAGGAAATGGATTTGTCACGACTCACGAGCGAATTAAATCATGTCCAAACGTTGCTTCGTGAACCTCTGCTGATTTCTGCTGGATTTTGTGATGTTGGACAAGTGCTCTATGGTTTTATTATATTTTTAAAAGGTTTTTATAACATATAATCACAGAATATTGAAGCGCTCCTCCGAGCACACACACAGCAGGGGGCGGAGCTGCAGAACCCAAGTTCACCAGAGAACGGACAGTCTCCCTCCCTCTGAGTCATATATGGCTCTGAGGGAGGGAGCAGAATGATTTCACCTGCTGGAAATTTTTCTAAGTGCCAGGGCTTTCCAGAAATCGCAGATCCCAGCTTTAATGAAAGCAGTATGATGAGTTACAACAACATTTAATTTCCCTCTGGGATTAATAAAGTATTTTTGAATTGAATTGAATTGAATGTGCTTTTCATATGATTGTCTATTGTCTGTACCTCATCTTTGTTCTTTGTTCAAAACAGGCCTCTCTTATAAATGAATCCTTGAGGCTCAATGAGACTAAATAAAATAAATAAAGGTTGAATGAATAAAACGGAGGATATATCTTACTTCGCTCTATTCAGCTTTTATTTTGAATATGTGAATGGGCGGGGCAGGAGCTGAAGGAGCCGCTAAAACTGACAGAGAAGTGACAAAATAGAGAGACAGAGCAGGAAAAACAACAAGTTAAACACAAACCCAGCTAAATAAAGCTCAAACAGGAAAATTGGCACAGGAACATGCAGGTCATGAGAGCTTTGCTATTACGGGGTACTGCATTAAAATTAATTAGAAGGAAAAAAATGAATTTAACATTTTTGGGAGTGGAAGAAGCCTGAACACTTTCTGAACTGGCTGCTCTTTTAGCAGAAAAGCATGAATATTTTTACATAAAGGTTCAACGTCTTCTGGTTTCCTCTGAATATGTTTTTTCACTTGAAAGCTGCTTTATTTACAGTTGTTTTGCTCATGTTAGATCTGGTCTGCATCAACAATTGCTGAACAGTCTGACAGGGAGATGAAGATTAATGGCTGCAGCTTTCAGCAGCTGAGCGACAACAGCAGATCAGCGAAGCTTCTACAGGCAAATATTGACAGTAGACCTTCAGTCGGACCAGAACCTTTCTCCTATGTGAACTTCAAATGAATCTTTTAAGTATAAAATCAATGATGTATTCTGTAAACATTTCAATTATTAATAAGTTTCCTGGTTTTGTAATGTGTGATTTAAATTTCTAAACACACACACACACACACACAAAGGAGCAAAAATGTTAATGAACGTTTAATGCTTGTTTAGGATTATTTTTTGCTAAACTTGAACTTGGCTGGCAGATTTTGAGTTTTCAGAAAAAAACATATCCTCTTTGTTCTAATGAATGCAGCCTAATCAGAAGTGTAAGACAATGAAATCAATGTGCACAATGATGGAGGAGGCCGCACGATGATCACAGGGTGATCCCAGCTGTTTTTACAGTTCCCTTTTCAGTCAGTCACTCGGTGCAACACTATTGCTATGGGAAATTGCGCCCCGCGCGATTAACTGAAGGAATACAATCACGCCTTAACGGCAGGGGGCGTCAGCATCACCCCAGAGACCCCGCCCTCTGGGTACTTAAGATGCGGACGCCCATCCTACTTTCTCTTTTTGCCCTTCACCTCGCCTAAACCTGAACTTCTCTTCTCTTCGTGGGACTTCTCTGTTGTTCATCGCTCGACCAGAGGTGAGCTCGCTCCCTACGCTGAGCGTACAGAGAATTTTGACTGCATACTGCTGGGCTGGCGAAAGCTAGTCCGGCACATTTTTCCTTAACCCCAAAGTTTTTCTTCTCTTCTCTCCGCAGACTGCTTCGCTCGACGGCGCTAACTGCGTCACATCGCTACCCTGCTAAATCGTAGCAGGCTAGCCAGCAAAAGCGACGCGACGGAGGAGACGTCTCGAAAAAGGATTTTGGAAAGACTTGCTTGTTTTTTCTCGGACATGGCTCCAGAGAAAGGAAAGCGAAAGCCGAGATTTCCGAAAAAGGCTAGCAGGACGGTGAGCCCAACCTCGCGTGCCTGCCCCAGCGGCTGCGGTATTTCCCTCTCGGCGACAGACACCCACGAGGCCTGTCCTGACTGCCTAGGAATGCTGCACGAGAAAATGGCACTGGACGCGCCCGACTCCTGCCCACACTGCTGCCAGATGCTGGAGGCGGTGAGGAGGCACCGGGTGGACTTCGTGGCCAAAACCATGGGCGCAGCTGCGGCGCCAACAGACCTGGACCTCACTGAGACTCTCACTTCCACGCCGGAGCTCGAGAGCATGGTTTTGGAGGACAGTACTTGAGTCGAATGGGGCGACAACCCAGATGTGGCGGCTCCCATCGGGGACTCGACAGCCGACTTTGACACTCGAGGCATGATGAACGCGGATGAGATCTCGCTAACAGCCTCAGTTGAATTTTCTGGCGACGAAGCTGACAACGAGTACGACGGGGAGGAGGGGGACCTCTCTCACATCCCGGCGCCTGTGCTCCCGGAGACTGACACTTCGATCCCCGCTCTGTTCGACTTGTGCCGCAGAGCGGCGGACGCGCTGCAGATCCCGTGGCCCGAACCTCCACCCCGTCAACAAGTCACGAGGTTGGCAGGAAATTATTTTTACGCTAAGCAGCAATCTACAACGAGGCACAGGATGCCCATCTTCCCGGATTTCCTCACAGAGCTGACTCGCACCTGGCCTGAGCCCAGGGCTCCTATGCTGCTCCCACTCTCACAGTTCCTCGACGTGGCTGGAATGGAGGCAGCAGGAATAGCCAACGTGCCGCAAATGGAGGACACGCTTGCATCTCATTTGGCCCCCAGGTCTTCTGGAACAAAACCGACTCTGCCCAGTAAAGCCTGTCGAGCCTCAGCTACTCAGCTCGAGAAATGCTACAGGGCTCAGGGCCTCGCGGCGCGCACGATGAATGTGTCCGCGATAATGCAGGCTTACCTAGCTGAAAAGCTACAGGAGTTCCGGGTGACGACAGACAAGCAGGCTGCCACCAAAGTGCTGGAGGAAGCCCGCAGGGCAACAGACTTTGTGCTCTGCATAATGGGGGCTGCAGCCATTGCGCAGGGCAGATGCATGGCTGAGGTGGTCATTGCCCAACGTCATCTGTGGATGACTCTAACAGACCTCCCGGAGGGACAACAGATTCATTTTCTGTACCACTCGATAGAACCGACGGGACTGTTTGGAAAGGCTCTGGACCGGATTCAGATAAGGCTTGAACAGAGGCGCAAACAGGCTGAGGCCCTCCGGGAAGGCATGCCCAGGAGAGCTTTTCCCCCTCCCAGGGAGACAGCTGGGAACAGGCCCGTGCAGCCTCTGCACCGCTCAACCAGACGTAATCTGCCGCAAAAGAGACCGGCATACGACGGGGAGCACCGGCAAAGACCCCTACCGGGTCCGCCACAAGCCAGTCATTCCTGGAATAGGAATAGGTTCGTTCCCCGCCAGGCAGTTCAACAGAGGACTTCCTTGGCGAATCGGGACACAAGACAGAAACGGGCCTGATGAAACGGGCCCTCTGCTTAGCTTTACAGGCTCACCCGCCCACGTGGTATGGGAGCTGAATTTTACATGTCCAGACTTTATTTGTAAAAAGGTACTAAAAGCTGGTGACTTTGATGTATGCACAAAACATGGTTGTTCTGCTGTGAATGACATAAAGTCAGAAATGTCGTTGCACAAAAACACAAATAAAAACTCAAAGAGCAACTTCACCCTGTTTCTTGACTCAAAAAAAAAACCCAGCAACATCAACAACACAGCTCCCCTCTGATACCGATCGCTATAAAGGGTGGGAGGCTGTCCCCCCCGTCCCTCGCGGCTCATGGGGTACTAGCTCAGACAATAAACCCCAGCAGGTGGCCTCAGGGCTGTCTGCAACAGACAGACCCAGAGGCATCTGCAAACAGGTACACAGGCTCTCACGGGGCCAGGTGAGGGGGGTCACATCTTCCAACCCCCCTTCGGAACCCACAGGGCCGACAATACACAAATTCAACAAGCTTGCAACACGTCTGCACGCCCGGAGGGCGAGCCGACAGAACCTGGTAACCATGGCAACATGCCGTTTTGGCCACCAGGCGCTTTTCAGTGTATTTCAGCAATGAGTGACGGGGGGCCACGACAGAGGCCCACAGGGCCGGGCCAGACTCACATGCTGACAAAGGAGACGGTGATGACGCTGCAGGGTTTGTAAACAAACGTTACAAAACAGGAAATGCACCAGGGCTGGATCAGTTTCCTCTTCCACA
>JBBPBX010009136.1:0-12198 GCA_038048925.1 Garcialebias charrua | reverse complement strand
ACAAAAGAGAGACGGTAATGATGCTGCAGGGTTTGTAAACAAACGTTACAAAGCAGGAAATGCACCAGGGCTGGATCAGATTCCTCTTCCCCATGCTCGAAAAGGTCTGGACTTAATGTCATCAGCCAGGCTTATAGGTGCTCAGCAGAAAAACGTGTTTCGTGCAGTTTTACATCCTTACGCTGAAACTAACTTTTCATCTTGCACGGACAGCAGGCCGTGCACAAGCAGAGAACCTGCAATGTGTGACAGTGCTCATTGCACTGAATCAGCTCTGCTTTTAAATGGCATCCCCTCAACAGAAGAGACACAGCTCCCTGGAGTTTTACCAAGCTCCAGAGTGATGGTGGGACCGGAGGCTTGTAAACCAGACCCGGCCATGGAACGGACTGGAATCAGGAGGTTTGTTCGCATACAAAACCTGCACTCCCTCCATGCCGTGACTCTGCCTAAAAGGAGAAAAAGCAAACATTCTGGCCCACGTTTATCCAACAGGGACAGTGCATTGCTCCTGTCCCCCAGCACTCCCGGATCGGGTGGTGTGGGAACACATTTACAAGAAGGTCCCCTCCCTAATATAATTGGCCCCCAAGGGGTCACAGGGCCCAGGGCCCTTGGAGGTGGGCTTACTCCAGGAACGTGGGCATCTGCTCCTCTTCAGGGACCTGCTGCATCACCAACAAGAACAACCTCTCCGCTTACGCCCAGGACTGTGGCAAACTACAGCTTGGCTGCTGAAAGGAACAAATGATGGCCTCAGGCCTCCCCAGAAATGTGGTAAATACCATACAAGGGGCAAGAGCTGTGTCATTACAGACTCTCTATGCTCGTAAATGGTGTGTTTTGGAAGCTTGGTGCATAGAAAGGAATATTGTTTCTTATTTCTGTGACCTGGTCCAGCTTCTTACCTTTCTACAGGACTTACTAGAGAAAGGCCACTCCTTTTCTACAATTAAGGTGTTTTTGTCAGCCATCTCAGCATGCCATGAGGGCTAGGGATGCAAGACGCCCCGTGCACACCCTATCATGATAAGGTTCATGAAGGGCGTACTGAGGAAGAGACCCCATAGCAGGACCTTGACCCCTGATTGGGATCTCCAACTGGTCCCGAGTGCTCTCTGTGAGCTCACATTTGAACCATTAAGCAATATTAGGATAGATTTGCTATCTTATAAGACAGCTTTGCTCATGGCTCTTTGCTCGGCGAAACGTATGGGCGACCTACATGCTTTGTCTGTGCACCCAATGTGTACCAGGTTTGCCCCTGATGGGTCAAAGGTCACCCTAAGGCCTAACCCTGCATATGTCCCAAAGGTCCTGTCTCTGAATCCCAGAAGTTTGGACTTTGAACTCTCTTCATTTCCTCCTGCTCTTGTCCTCACTGAGGAACAGAAAAAACTGAGGGCACTCTGCCCCTTTAGGGCCTTAAGTGCTTACATTGAGAAAACAGCTGATTGGAGGAAAACAAACCAACTGTTTGTGTGTTTTGCAGCCCCAGCTACTGTCAGGGCCCTGTCAAAGCAACACCTCTCATACTGGGTGACTGAGGCCATTAAGAGGGCATACAGTAGCAAAGGTCAACAGGTGCCCTCTTGGGTACGTGCCCATTCTACTCGAGGCTTGGCCACCTCCTGGTCACTGTTCAAGGGTGTGCCAGTTGCAGACATCTGTGCGGCTACGAACTGGAGCTCAACGAACACGTTTGCAAAACATTACAGTTTGGGCATTACTGCGTGTTACGTCACTCAGGCTCTCCTCTCTAACACACAGTAGAGAGCGGCCAAGTGATACCTAATGTATAAAGGCAGATGTTCACACAAGCATGCATTTTACTGAGCATTTCAAGGGCGTGAATGAATTACGTTCCTATAGCAATAGTGTTGCACTGAGTGACTGACTGATAAGGGAACTGAAAGTTATACCATAACTCATGTTCCCTGAAGGAAGGGAACGAGGTGCAACACAGTTTTCCCTTTCAATGCTGAAGCTCGGTGAAGTGCATTTTGGAGAAAGTAGGATGGGCGTCTGCATCTTAAGTACCCAGAGGGCGGGGTCTCTGGGGAGATGCTGATGCCCCCTGCCGTTAAGGCGTGATTGTATTCCTTCAGGTAATCGCGGGGGCACAATTTCCCATAGCAATAGTGTTGCACCTCGTTCCCTTCCTTCAGGGAACATGAGTTATGGTGCATAACTCAGTTTTCGACTGAGGTGAAATTGCCTATGTCTCATTCAGAGTAGCACATCCAATTGTGACATCACAGGCACATCACAACACATTGGGGTGGGGGGCAATTTCCATCTACTGTATAATAATAATAATAATAATAATGAATTCAATTTATACCGCACTTTTCATTAATAAAAATCTCAAAGTGCTACAACAAATAAAACAAGTGATAAAATCAAGTAAAATCAATAATAATATCAACCAAGATCAAGATAAAATCATGTGGAGGCAGAATAGGCTTGCTTAAAAAGAAAAGTCTTTAAGCCGTTTTTGAAGTCAACCAGTGACTGTGGAGCTCTCAGGTAGTCAGGGAGGGAGTTCCATAGGCGGGGGGCAGCCACACAGAATGCCCGGTCTCCCATGGTCCTTAATTTGGTTTGTGGAATGTGAAGTAGATTACTGTTCTGTGATCGTAGAGACCGGGTGGATGAATATGGTGCAAGAATGTCCTTTAGATAGTCAGGTGAAGTTCCGTGTAAGCATTGGTGTGTAATGAGAGCAGTTTTGTACTGAATTCTGTAGGTGACAGGAAGCCAATGGAGGTTATGGAGAATGGGTGTAATATGTTCAAATTTACGAGCTCTCAATAAAATCCTTGCTGCACTGTTTTGAATATATTGAAGCTTCTGAAGATTTTTGCCAGGGATTCCAATAAACAGGGAGTTGCAGTAGTCGAGCCTGGAGGAGACAAAGGCATGGACGAGTTTCTCAGCATCAGAAAAAGTCAGAGATGGGCGAAGTCTGGAGATGTTTCGAAGATGGAAGAAGCAGGTTTTAAACAGATGCTTAATGTGATTTTCAAATGTAAGATGAGAGTCCATTTTTATTCCAAGATTTGTAACAGAGGTGGAGAGGGGGATGTCTTGACCAGAGAAGGAGATTGCTGTTGATGTTTGTATCTGGTGAGGGGTGCCAATCATTATGGCCTCAGTCTTAGAGCATTGATGTAGAGTATTGATATTTATTGCTTAACGTGTAGGGACTTAATCACATTTCCTTTTTTGGGCTGAGACTAAGTGTTTATGCTTGAGCCAGGGTTGTAGATTGTGTTTAGAGCTGCTCAAAGTGTGTCGTGACTGAAAACTTATCTACAGAGGATGTTCACTTACATCCTGACAAACACAGACGTTCCTCAAACACCTGAAGGGCGAGATACACTCGCGCGTCCTCACGATACGCCAATACGCAGCGTACGTATGCCCCGTACGCAGCGTAGCCCCGCGTAGCCCCTCAGGGCAAGTACGCGCAAAGGTATTTTTTTACTACGCATACGCGATTCGCATACGCGATGCGCGGTGTCTGACCTAAACTTCCCCGGCTCCGGACTGTTTTGTATGTTACACAAATGAAATAAATTCCTCTTTTTTATCGCTGATCGGGCCTTTTCTTTTGTTTTTTTGCCTAAAGTCAAGTAACCGCTTCTTCCTCCGTTCACTCGATGAATGAAATGAATGAATTCAGGTCCTACCTGGGTGCGCGATGTTTTATATATTCCCTGGTGGGCTGTGGTGGGCTGTGGGCTGCAGGAAAAGCACTCCGTGCTCAGCTGCTCATATTACAACAAGGAGAACGCGAGCGTTTGGAGCGAAAAACTAGCGGAAGTGACGATCGGAAGTGACGGTACGGAGGAAATGACGTTAGAATTTGGAGCGAAAACACGAGAATCTACGCGAGAACGAAAGCCGAGTGTAGCAGCGGCTCCGTATATGCGCGTATACGTCCGTATACGCGCGTATACGGAGTCTGCTTCAGTGTATCTCGGGCTTAACAAATGCTGTTTCCCAGCCAATTAAGATATTTTTTATAACAAAGACATGAATAAAATGCTTCTCTTATTATTCATCTTAATCTGTGTCAGCCTTGTCAAATAAGACTGCTCTCGTCCTGATCTAAGTGTTGCTCTCATCCTGATCTAAGTGTTGTTAAATGCAACCCTGTGTAAATGTAAAAGCTGTCAGTAACACAGATACTAGCTCCGGGTGCTGCCCGTCTGCTGGTACTGGCTCCTGCTAAGAAATTATCTCTGTGAAGATGGCTTGCTGAGCTGATGGTAATTAAACTCCACATTTCCACTGATATCCTTCATCTCTTCCCACATCCTCTCTACCTCCTCCCTCAGTCCAGTTCCTCAGTCCTTAGGAGGGATACTGAATAAGTAATGCAGGTTTCCGAGAGCGGGTGTGTTAATTGGTCCGTCTTCGTGAGAGTGTGGAGTGCTCCTGCTGACCTTTCTGGAGAGATAGCCAGTAGCCCAAGGCCAAAAGCCTGCAGAGAGACAAAGTGAGAGCTGTTAGCCATGGGACTGCAAACGAAGGAGGCTGTCAGTTTGTACTGGACATGTACAAAATGAATTAATAAATAAATAAAAACAGCAAATTCAATCTTAAAACAATTTCAAAGGCTCACATGAGGAGAAACTAGGGAAGCTCAGTCCTCACCTCCTTCTTAAACAGGTGTGCAGTGGAGAGCATCCTGTGCTCCAGCGTCAATGTGTGGCATGGATGCTGCACAGCTGCAGAAAGAAAAGCTTTGCAGAGAGTGGTGAAGGCTGCACAGAAGTCTGTTGGAGTCAGTCTCCCCACCATCACAGACATCTACACCTCCAGATGCAGGAAGAGGGCCACCGGCATCATGAAGGACCCCACTCAGCCAACACAAACACTTTTTGCCCCGCTCCCCTCGGGCAGAAGGTTGCGGCGCATAAGGTGCAGAACCACTAGACTGAGGAACAGCTTCTACCCTGAAGCTGTTAGACTCATGAATCTCTAACCAGGATAATCACTGTGAGAGAAAAAAATCACATCATGATGCTGATTTGTTTCATGCATTCATTCATACTCATCTGCTCACACAGACTCATGTTAGTGCTGCTTTTCGTCATATTGGTTTTATACTACTTTGTACTAGTGCTTAGTGTATTTTTAGTTAACATTTTTCTTAGTTCATATCTTAGATCTTACTTCTGTTTTTCTTTTACAGTTTATATTTTGTTGGATGTAACTGGGACCCTGTGTACACAATTTTGTTCCAACGGATGTACCACATGTGGTGCGAATGGCAAATAAAGAAACTTTGACTTTGACTTTGATGCTGCTGATTTCTTGCATTTAAGCTGCTATATTCATACCCATCTGCTCACAACAGATTAATATTCAGGCTGCTGTTTAATGCACCATATTATATTACACAATTATTGTTTAGTGTGTATCTTAGATCGTTATATACATTATAATATATATATANATATATATATATATATATATATATATATATCAGTATGTTTGTTTGTTAGTTTTGCTTTGATGAGCAGAAAATGACTGAATAGTAAGTTTTCACAACTCACAACTTTAATATGCAGTTGTCACAAACTACAAACAACCCTGAACTGGTTAAATACAAAACCACATGTTAGGGTTTGAAACTAGAATATAATGCTTGCATCACAAAATAAAATCACTGAATAGCTATTGTTGCCAGGACTTCAACACAAACTTCCCTGCAACACTCTGTCTCATTTGATGCATCATGTGTCTCTTGTAAAAGCAGAACGTCAATGCTTTTATACTTAATGGTTTGGTAAACCAGTGCGCGCTTCACAGCCTCTCTAGCTCCGTTGATTTTTAAAGATGCTATTTTAATCCATGTTGAGTGAGATGTTTAAAAGTGGGTACAAAAAGAGTATAAGAAAAATTAAAATGCTGGTGTTCATCATTTGTTCAGAATTGTTTTCTGACTTTGCTCATTATTTTCTTTAATCTGAAAATTTCTTGGTCAGTGAACCCAGATTCTGTTTTGTGCCTTATGTAATGTCTGGCTGAGTCATAAGTTCTCAGGTTTGGAAAGACTTTCAACTTTAACTCCTCTCAGTCCTTTTGCCTGTTTGAGGGAAGACAGTAAAGTTTCCACAGGATAACAAGGCTCAGTCAGCCTGTGACACAGAGGCTTCACTGAACTCAGAGCACCAGCCTCACTGTCACTGTCCACTCCCTCATCTCTGCACACATTTTGCTGGCCCGTGCAGCCACTTCAACATTTTTTCTCTTCCCTCGTTTCTGGTTGGGGCCCCCAGCTCCATCTCCTCTAGCCGCCCCTGTATGGCTGCTCCCTCTACACCAGCTCCTCTCACTTTTCTTTCCTGCAACCTCCACCTCCGCTTTCTCTTCCTTATCACCAGCGGCGGGTGGGGGACCGGCCGCAGCCACGCACCCCACCCCCCTCCCCCGCCGGCAGCGGACCGGCTGCGCGCACCCCCCCCTCCCCCGCCGGCAGCGGGAGGGGACCAGCCGCGCTGATGCGTATAGATAAAATCATCCAGTTTTACATGAAACCTGACAAGAACAGTTTTCTCCTGTGTGAGACAACGTGTTTGAGACTAAAACAAACTTAGGGTGCGGGGGCGGAGGCTCTGGGGGCCCCTAAAATCTCGGGGCCAGGGGCTCCAGCCCAGGGTAGCCCCTGCGAAAATCCGGGCGTGACACTGACCTAGCATCTCTTACTTAACTTTAAAATTCTGATCATACAAACATGTCTGTCCCCTTAAGTGTTCTACACTACACTAAATCCTCATTGTTCGTGTAATCATCCACGAAGTTTCACAAAATATTTTGGTTATCTGTACTCAAGAGTCTCATTTCCTTGGTAAGCAATGACTTTTCTGTCTGCTCTGTGCTATGATTAAAGCTCTAGTATACAAAGTTTAACTGCATTTCTGCATAGCACAGCAGTCTGCATTAATTTACCCAATTATTTATTTATTTATCTCAAACACACTTAAGCCTACGGGCATTTTTTTCAACAACTTTCAGTCAAATTAGAGTACAACAATTTTACAATGCATTACCAAGTATTTGTCGAATATTTATAACAAATCAATCATGAAAGCACGTCTCACACGACAATTGTTCCTCTTAAAAATGTCATAAGCTACAACAAACATCATAATTTCTGAAAAAGTTGGCTGTATGTCATGGCCAGCAGTCTGATTGTTTTTATCTAATTTATTATTAGCTTTCTCTGTGGATCATGATTTTGGCTCCTGCTTCTACTTCCTGCTTCTCCCGTCATTTGACTTCCTTTTCAACTTCCTTTGCAAACAATTCACCCTGACTCCTCTATTTTAACAAACATCTGTAACAAACAAAATTGTTCTTGACTGTTGCACTCTGGTGTCTAATGTATTTTACAATACAAACCTGATTCTTGACACTGAAAATGTGATATGTTGTTACAATATATGTTAAAATGTGTATGTTTTTATCTATCCAACCCAAGACTTTGTATGAATGATAGTTTGGTCAAACTGTAAAATGTGATTCAGACATCAGTTATAGCTTTTAACAAGTTTGTCTCTAAAAAGTTTGTCTATTTTTGTGTAACCTAAACTAAACGATTTCTTGCAATAATTTTGTATATCGATGCTGTAAAATTTTATTTATTTATTTGTATGGCCACTTTCTTGGTTTAAAGTTTTCTTTTTAAACTGTATTTACTGTTCACACGTTCTTTTTAGAAAACATAGCCTAAAATCCTCTGACCCAAAGTTAAACTTTTGTTTAGATCACAAGTTGTGACATCAATAGTTTTTCCTAAAGTGTCCTATTTAAAAGTTTAAATTAATTTGTTTCAAAGATTATTTCAGTATGAAATCTGATCAGTTATTTATATAATATTAAGTAGAACTTTAAATAACAAATGCTCACAGTAAACATCTCTCACTGTGTATGTGTGTCTCCGTTTGTGATTCCATTTGTCACCAGACGTAACATTGTTCCTGGGTTGCTCCATTGCAGTTCATACTTTCTTTCTGCGTGTGTCCAAAAGACTTCATGTGACTGAGTCCAGCCCCTCGGCTTCTGCAACAGTTTATTTTCCTTTTCAAGTTTATTGTAGCAGCCTTTTCCTCATTTTTTTCAGTTCACGGATGACCCCTCTCTATGTATGCCCCTCAAAAGCACGTCATCGTTCACATGCGTTTACGTGTCTCGTTTTCAGTCTTCATTCGTGTCACCCCTTAGCACAGACACACTCAGGCCCAGCTTCACCGCTCTTGAAGATGCATGACAGCTGTTTCAGTGACAGCGCCTCTGTTCCTCTCTGCTTCTCAACAGCTCTCTCGGCTTCAATGGCTGTCAGACACACTCAGCGAGGATCGATACCACCGTATCACAAAACAAATTAGCATTATCGTTTAATCTTTTCACAAAAATCAAAGTGTATACTGAAAGTCTTCTTAGTATATCTTTAAAGCAATAGTAAATATTGTACTTTACACTGTTAATGTTGTGCAGTTTTTTACCAACTTTTAAAATCAGTCTGCTTTTGAATATACTTATGGAACAGAAACATCTATTTAAGATCAAAACAATATTCTGTCACACAAGATAAAAAGATTGAACTTTAATCATTATTTACTTAAAGTGTTAACATACGTTGTGTTTAAAGTAAATCTATAGTACAATTTTAAAATGATATTTATTTTTAATGAATAAAATACATTCAACTGTTCATAAAGGTTCGAATGAAAGTAATTATTTAAAGTTCCAATTGCTTTCTGCACAAAAACTTTCTGCCCTAGAGATGCTATTTTTTAGAGCTGAGTTTGCTTCAGGTGCATGTCAATTCCTTTTATGGTATTTCATGAGCCACACTCAAAGCAGGCACACAGACGGAGCTGCGCTCAACACTTTCTCTCCCAAGTCCTAGGCCCCCTCCGTTAAAAGGTAATTGTGTTTATTTTTTAATAGAATGAAAGTCATTTCTAGAACAAGCTCATATTTGTCATGATCTGCGCCTGTCAGGCTCTGCGCCTGTCATGTTTTTTCTGTTTTTGCTCACTCCTCAGTTCATGCCTCATCGCTAATCATTTTCACCTGTTGTCCATAGCTAATCACTTTCACCTGCCGCCTGCCAAGGTGCTCTGAGTTTTACTCACTATCCCTCAGTGTATAAAAGCCCTCTCATTTCATCTGTTCCTCGCCGGGTCATAAAATCAAATCAAATCCATTCCTCCCTGATGTCTGGTGGAGCCATCTATCATTCCCTCGTTTTGTAAGTGACTGCACCGTTCAGTCTTTTTGTTTTGTTTATTAAAGTGATTATTATTTTACATTTGTGTCTCTGAGTCCTGTTTCGCCT
Organism: Garcialebias charrua; assembly: GCA_038048925.1. NCBI lineage: Eukaryota > Metazoa > Chordata > Actinopteri > Cyprinodontiformes > Rivulidae > Garcialebias > Garcialebias charrua. Next base: position 2,837 of record JBBPBX010009136.1, on the reverse strand, counting down.
GCATTCTGGGTCTGCGTCCTCCACCGGAACCGAATCCTGTCAGTATGACCCGGCCATCACGTAATCGCAGGACCCACAGGCGAAACAGCAAACCGGCTCAGCGTCTGACGGACGCGGCCCCAGGACTGGACGGGCTGACCGTGATCCACATGTACGGGGTTTGTGCGGAGAACGGCTGGGGGAACCACAGCTCGGAGACGGAGGTTCTCTCATCCCCGCTTCTGGTCGAGGAGGAAGAGCGGAAGCACGGAGGCGGCCGCGCAGCTTTTTGGCTGTCTCCCCCCTCCGTTCCAACACTCGGGTCGATGTGGTCTGACTCGGACGAGGAGGAGGACGAGGACCCAAATGGGTTTTGGATGGACCCGGTATCGGCTCACAGTCCACGTCACCGCTGGACAGAACGTGCGGACATTTCCGGGTTCCAGCCCCGCCCACCGTCAAACTCTCCACGCCGGCTGTCAGAAAAGCCGGGGAAATTTTCTTGGGGGGGGGCATGTGTCAGCCCATGCACTGACAGCGGTTCTGACAGGACTGAGGCGAGACTGGGGCAGAAGGAGGAGGTTGCTCGCCCATACGCTCCTGTTGCTGGGAGCCTGGAAGTCTGCAGCTCCAGTGTTTTGTGGGAGAGATTAATCGCCGCCGAAGGAATCATTTCCTCATATACTGGAGCTGATAACAAAGACGACTCGCTGGGGGCGTGGCAACTGTTCGAGCAGGCTTGGGAGGAGAGCTGTGTGTTACGCTCACTGCTCGCTCGCGTTCAGCCTGGTCCACCTCCTGCTGATCACAACTCGTCTTCATCAAGTCCTCTTCTGAGCCGTCCCACAGCAGCTGAACGTCCCACAGCTGCTGAACGTCAGAACTCACAGACAGCTGCAGCTCCCACCCATCCACCCACAGCTGAATATCTGAGCCCAGTAGCAGCTTCTCAGCCTGATGCACCTCCCAGCTCAGGTCCAGCAGCACCCAGACTGGTCCCTGTCCCAGCACCCAGACTGGTCCCTGTCCCAGCACCCAGACTGGTCCCTGTCCCAGCACCCAGACTGGTCCCTGTCCCAGCACCCAGACTGGTCCCGGTCCCAGCACCCAGACTGGTCCCGGTCCCAGCACCCAGACTGGTCCCGGTCCCAGCACCCAGACTGGTCCCGGTCCCAGCACCCAGACTGGTCCCGGTCCCAGCACCCAGACTGGTCCCGGTCCCAGCACCCAGACTGGTTCCTGCACCAAGGCTGGGTCTTGCACCCGGTCCATCGGATGCAGTATTTCTCATTGTCTCCACAGAAACTGGTCCAGATGTGATCCTGGGTGCTGAGGTCCTCTCTGCCGCTGGAGATCAGCAACCAGCCGCAAAGGACTCTGAACTGGCTGCTGCAGACCTCGACGCTTCGGCTGCTGCAGACCTCGACGCTTCGGCTGCTGCAGACCTCGACGCTTCGGCTGCTGCAGACCTCGACGCTTCGGTTGCTGCAGACCTCGACGCTTCGGCTGCTGCAGACCTCGACGCTTCGGCTGCTGCAGACCTCGACGCTTCGGCTGCTGCAGGTCTCGTCTTCTCAGAGGGTCCAGACGCCGAGGGTCCAGACGCCGTCTCTTCGCCTGCAGACTCGACGGTGGTCTCCTCGCCTGCGGCCTCGACGGCGCCCGACGACGTCTCGGAGGAGCCCGACGACGAGGGTCCAGACGACGACGTCTCGGAGGAGCCTGACGACGAGGGTCCAGACGACGACGTCTCGGAGGAGCCTGACGACGAGGGTCCAGACGACGACGTCTCGGAGGAGCCCGACGAAGAGGGTCCAGACGACGACGTCTCAGATGGGCCCGACGAGGGTCCAGACGACGACGTCTCAGCCGAGGGTCCTCACAAAGACGGGGGTCTCGAGGATCCTGACGACGAGGGTCTTGAAGACGTCTCGCCGTTCGACGTCCACGAGGGTCCCCACGACGAGGATCTCGATGACGGGGGTCCCGACAACGCAGACGACGACTCGGGACCGGCCGACCAAGTCCCTACTGTCGGGATCTTGTTTCCGGCCGACGATGGTGTTCCGGCCGACGATGGTGTTCCGGCCGACGATGGTGTTCCGGCCGACGATGGTGTTCCGGCCGACGATGGTGTTCCGGCCGACGAAGGTGTTCCGGCCGACGAAGGTGTTCCGGCCGACGAAGGTGTTCCGGCCGACGAAGGTGTTCCGGCCGACGAAGGTGTTCCGGCCGTTGCTGGGCGTTACTCCGGTCACCCGCCTAACGCATCGCCGCTCGATGGACGACCTCCTGAACCAGCTGATGGCGATGGGCGGCCTCCAGGTCAACCCCCGGATCTGGCTGGTGGTGATGGGCGTCCTCCTGGGCGTCCCCCGGATCTGGCTGGTGGTGATGGGCGTCCTCCTGGGCGTCCCCCGGATCTGGCTGGTGGTGATGGGCGTCCTCCTGGGCGTCCCCCGGATCTGGCCGGTGTTGGCCCGCCGTCCTGCCGGTTGCCTCCCTCCACCCGCCCTTGTTCTTTTGGGGGGTCCTTCTTGGGGGTGTCGGGTGCCACCCTTGAGGGGGGGGTTCTGTCATGATCTGCGCCTGTCAGGCTCTGCGCCTGTCATGTTTTTTCTGTTTTTGCTCACTCCTCAGTTCATGCCTCATCGCTAATCATTTTCACCTGTTGTCCATAGCTAATCACTTTCACCTGCCGCCTGCCAAGGTGCTCTGAGTTTTACTCACTATCCCTCAGTGTATAAAAGCCCTCTCATTTCATCTGTTCCTCGCCGGGTCATAAAATCAAATCAAATCCATTCCTCCCTGATGTCTGGTGGAGCCATCTATCATTCCCTCGTTTTGTAAGTGACTGC
>JBBPBX010009135.1:45842-60760 GCA_038048925.1 Garcialebias charrua | reverse complement strand
AGTACGTGCATTACACATATACAAGGAGAGAACAAGGAGTTGGCGTAAAACTAATCAGCTGTTTGTGTGCTTCGCTAGATCTGCTACTGGTAAAGCTTTATCTAAACAATGTCTCTCCCACTGGGTTACAGAGGCTATTTCTAGAGCATACAGTAGTAAAGAAGAACAAGCACCCAATGGTGTGCACTTACATTCAACAAGAGGCCTGGCCACCTCCTGGGCTCAGTTTAGAGGTGTCCCAGTGACAGATATTTGTTCTGCTGCTAACTGGGCATCTCCTAACACGTTCATAAAATTCTACATCTTGGACGTCACAATGTGTGACGTCACCCAGGCTGTTCTTTCAGCACAGGAGAAATGAACGTGCTCCTGCTGTCAGACATAAGGCCTAAATTCTCTGCTTATGCATTTCCGGGGCGTGATGTTATGTTCCCATACGTTTCTGTTGCACCGTAGTGACCCGACCGAAAGGGAACTGGAGGTTATGTACCATAACCAATGTTCCCTGAGGGAGGGGAACAAGGTGCAACACAAGTCGGCCCCTTCAATGCTTTTAACAAAGCTCGGCGAAGTGCTTGCAGATGACGGACATGAGACACACTGCCTGTTTTAAAGCAGGAGGGAGGAACCTCCTGCTCATGTAGCAATCTCATTGGCCTTGACAGGAGTGATGAGAGTCTTCACAGGTGAATGCGCTGGGGCGCAATTCCCATACGTTTCTGTTGCACCTTGTTCCCCTCTCTCAGGGAACATTGGTTATGGTGCATAACCTCCAGGTTTCTCACCATCCATCTATCCATCTATTTTCTTCCGCTTATCCGGGGTCGAGTCGTGGGGGTAGCAGCCTAAGTAAGGAGGCCCAGACTTCCCTCTCCCCAGCCACTTGGGCCAGCTCCTCCGGGGGGTTCCAAAGGTGTTCCCAGGGTTTCTTACAATAAGTAAAATTGCCAACTCATTTTAGGTCATTTTCTACATTTTTATTCAAATATCTGCCAAAATTTGGTGGATGTCTGGGCCTCCATGCTCATGCTGCTGCCCCCGTGACCCGATGCACCTCCAGATCAACTCAAACTCTAATACATTTCTGTGTAGATGTTCTTGCTGGATGATTTTATACCACACTTGTACAAAAGTTAACAGTCTTGCTGCATTTATTGATGAGACTCAAAATTTAGACAATTTTTAATGTATATTTATGCAAACATTAGACCAAATCTTCAGTTGCTTGATTTTTTTTTTTTCATGAATAAATGTCCATTTCTTCAGTTTCATCTGATCAGTGTTAAGTTTCAGGCCCAGCAGGATCTCGTGTGTCAGTTTGAAGGAATAGAAGTTACCTGAACTCTGCCTCCCCCTGTCGGTCATCTGCTAATAATGCAATTAAAAAATATATTTTCTGTTTTCAGATTAAAATAAAATCCACTCATGCCACCATTGGTATAATAAAGAGTTATGTAACAAATCATCTGTTGATGTAAAGTTATATCATGATAAAGAAAAAATATCCATTCAAAAAATAATAATACATTAGATTTTTTAAATTAATTATTTATTTGTCCTGTAATATTAAGACTTTTGCTGAGTTTGCGATGTTTTAAGCTTTTGTACATCAAAACATTTAACTTGACTAGAATAGTGTGTTTTGATTTTCTGTATTTGTAACTTATAAATTATTTTATTTAACTTTTAAAAAATCCCTAAAAATGCACTGAGAGCGCATCAGAAACTTCTGACGTCAGCAAAAATTGTTCGGTTTCAGATAATTTCTCTGCTCGTTTTAGCTACTGTTGTGCTAATTTTAGCTATGATTTTGTTCAATGGGATTTTAGCTACAGCTTCAATACATTTAGCTTTTAGTCACTGTTGTTTTTAGCTTTAGCTACTATTTTGCTAATTTTGGATTCTAGTCAGTTTTGCTTTTTGTGGCTTTTAGCTGTGGTTTTGATATAGTTGATATTTTAGTCCACATTTTACTTTTATCTGCTCTTTTGCTATTTAAATGTTTAGCTACAATTTGTTTTTAGCTATTGTCTTATTTATCTCAGTTTCAGTTTTGAAACCGTTAGCTTTTAGCTCCTATTTTGCTCATTTTTACAATTTTTCTCTTCTTGATTATCTATTTTTTAGCATTAATCATTCAGAAAATGTTAACTCCATTTAGTTTCATTTTTTATTTTTGAAACATGCTTCCTGTTGTTGTTGTTGTTGTTTGTGTGTGTTTTTTTATTCTTGCAACATTTTAGCCATCTTAGTTTCTCAAACTATTTTTTTTTTCGTGCCATGTGAAATGAAGGTTTGCCGCCAATTCAACATGGGATGACTCACCACAGCTACAGCACATAGCTGTCAACCTCCCGGATCCTGGATATAAGGCCCATCCTTCGTCGGCGCATGTTTGCCAACACGCTGCATCCCACCCTGGGGTCTCAAGATCCTCAAGTCTCCCCTTCCTTCGTCCCGACTCCGCCACAAGGTTTGGGTCATGGAGGGGAAGATATCCATAATCTATCTCCCTGTGCCGGACACACAAGCTCACAGTAGTCCGGCATACATGTCCCCAGCCGGGGTCCGAGCGCCAAAGAAACTCTCGTCAATAAAGCCTCTTAATTGTGAGTCTCTCCAGGTTGAAATGTGTTTAGGGCAGCTGAAGTTGCTGCAAGAGGGATAGGTTCATGAGCTAAAGTTCTGCACAGGTCTTTTAAAGAACCCACAGAACAAACTAAACTGGGCGTAATTAGCCTTGAAATGAACCCGTTAAAACCCGTTTAATTCCTCATCAGTGCAGCAGGCTGGAGCTCCAGAATAATAAAGCTAGATTCACTCGACGCGTCGCGCAGCGCGCGACGGTGCGCGCTCCAAAAGTGACGCAATTTCACAGTCCCCGCCCCTGCGCGTTGGCCCCGCGCGTGGGATTAGCGCGTGTCGTGCACCTCTGAATTTTTGAAACTCCGCAAGCCTATGCGCGCGCCGTGGGCGCTACGATTTGATTGACAGGTCCCCACCGACAGCCTTCACCCTCTTCACGCCGGAGCCTGCAGCTGTTTGCGCCGCTGTGGTCGTGGAGACGGCGTCGCGACGCATGGAGGAATGTTTTGTGACACAAATGTATTAAATTCTCCTTCATTCCTGATCTGGAGTCGGACTTTTCTTTTGTTTTTTCGCCAAAAGTCACGTGATCGCTTTCTCCTCCGCTGACTCCATGCATTAAAACCGCAAATAAAGACAACAGTTCAGCACGCGAGCGGAAAGCTATTTGTTTTTGTTGTGTGATTTCAAACAGTTCTTCTTCTACGGTAGATTTCTTCTTCTACACCTTTCTTGCAACATATGCACAGGTTTTAGAGGGTACTGCCACCTGCTGGTCGGTAAAAGAACAGCACTTTGCCATGCCCCGCCGTGCGACAACTATAAACACAGAGGCGACACTGTAAACGCATTTCGCCGCACGGCACAGTGCACGCGCAGCGCGCGCGCTCTAGCCTGCGGACCAAAGCGCGAGTCTAACTCAGCCTTAAGAAGTATTACCACACCAACTTATTTATCCTGAAAACACTTTTCATATTTTATTTTATTTTTCTGGAAGGCGATTACTTAATTTTCCTCAACATGATGCTTTTGTTACATCAAAAAAGGTGTTCAATACAGAAACAACTGGACTTTATTTGAAACAAAACGTTTCGCTTCCCATCCGGGGAACTTTATCAATTCAATGAAGCAGACTGTGAGAGAGTGGAGTTATAAACAGGTTGAGGTGACATGCACCAACCTATGTAAATTGAAAGCTAACCCACACACACATATACTTGAGTTAACACATACCTGTGACACTTTCAAAGTTCAGCGTGTGGAAGCAGGGCTTACAGAAGACACACACACATCCTGCTGTATGTAAATTGACAAATCACACCTTACACCTCAACAGCAGGGACCTCTCAAAGTCCTTGCCAGTTATTATTATTATTATTATTATTATATTATTAAAATGTTTTATTCTTGAAGATGTTTTAATTGAGGCATAGAAAACATGGCTGAAAAAGAAAACTAAATAGAGAGAGCCATGATTATTTATTTTCCTGTGGGTGCAGTTTTTCTCAATTCAGCAAACCTGAGCACAGATTAAAAGTTATTTATTAGTATTTGTTTGTGTTAGTCAGTTTATCCCACAGTTCATCTCCCAGGCAGCATTTAAAGCCTTGAAACTAACTGTGCAGCTGAATCCTCCTGATGACCGATGGAGGCAGATGGACAGAAGTGTACATTAACCACAGAGCTGGCAGGTTTGTCTTTTTTATTGAACCAGATTTGGAAATATATTTGTTCACCTGTTTGTGTTTTACTGGAAGTCATTGATTTTGTGCCTTTGCACAGAGATTCAAATCTTTATGGAACAGAACTCAGAACAGCATCGTTGTGTGGTTTTTGTATTTTTTATCCAGTTTCAATCACGCTTTTCAGAAGAACTAAAAAAATTAAAATAAAAGAATTTAAAAAAAGGATATTTACAGGCATAATTTTTTAAACTGATATGTAGGAAAGTGTCACGGTTTTCAGGCAGAGCAGGAAAGAACCCAATGGTGCAGGCAGGACTCGGAGGCCAAGATGTAAAATACTTTTAATAAAATAAAATTTTCATTCATTCATTCAACCTTTATTTAGTCAGGTTAATCTCATTGAGCCACGAGGACTCATTTACAAGAGGGACCTGTCTACAAACTAAAGAATGATGACAACAGCAACAGTAGAATTTCCTTAAACAATCAACAATAGACAAACATAAGAGAGAAATACAGATTTTTTTTTTTTTTTTTTTTTTACAAATTAAAACAAAGTAGCAAAGTAGCAAAACATTATAAGGTAGATGTAGAAAATCAAAAACAGGAACATGTCTGCATTGGTTTTTGCCAGGATTCCAACAGATTCTTAAAACCATTTAGAGAGGTCAAGGCCGAGAGCTTCAGATCTTTTTGTAAGATATTCCAGGAAGCAGGAGCAGAGTAGGAGAAGGCCCTTTTTACAAGTTCAGTCCTCACTGACGGAACACTGCAGGTAATCATGTCCTGAGAGCGCACGCTATAGTTGCACTCACGCAAAGAGTAAATAAACACGTTGATGTGGCAACATAAACAAACACAGAAATTCACAGGGAACACAGGAGGCATATCAGACAATGGACCAACAATGACTGAGACACAGACAAAGACTTAAATACACAGACTAGACAAGACATAACAGCTGGACAGGATGCACAGGTTATATGTATTTGGATGATTGGCAGGGAGAGACACTGGGTGTACAGAAGCAGGGTGATCACAGACGGCACCATCCTGACAGAAAGTTTGTTTTCTTTCACACAAAGTACATTTCTAACCCAACAGAAAAGGGTGATCTTAGCCTGTTTGGTGCCCTGAGCACTCCCCACAAAACCCTCAATTCAATTCTTATAGAGCCATATCACAACACAGTTGTCTCGGGGCACTTTTCAGGAATATTCACATAGAAAAGCCAGGTAGTAAAGTTGTTGAAGCCAGCAGCCACGTTGAATCTTCACTTTGTCACGTCTCCCTTCCTGAGCAAGCACAGTGGCAACAGTGGAAAAGGAAAAACTGGGATTTTGGTCCTGTCTCTGTCTGTTTCCAGATCTCTGTTTTCCTTCTTTGTTTTCAGCCCCTCTCTCACCTGTGTCTTGTTAATCACCGCAGGTGACTGTCTTTGTCCTAATCAGTGTGTGTGTGTATATATTCAGTTCACTGGTGTCTTGTCTTTGTCTCAGGATTGTCTTCATGGTGTGTTTTCTGCCTTCCGTCTTGTGAGTATGCTGTCCCGTCAGCTTTTGTTTTTTGTTTTTGTAAAATAAATGTATTTGATTTTTTTCCACGTGCCTCCTGCAATTGGGTTCAACACTCCTGACGGCATAACACGACAAAAACTCCCTTTTAAAAGGAAGAAACCTCCAGCAGAACCAGGCTCAGGACAAGCGGCCATCTGCTTTGATCGGCTGGGTTTGAGAGAACAGGAAGGAGAGACAAAGAATACAGAATGGTTGATCCAGATATAGGTCAAGGTGTACCTGAAAGACAAAAACATGTTAGAAAAAAATAATTAAAGACAAAACAAATTGAACAGTGTAAGTAGAGTAGTACAGTGAAAATATGTGGTCGGTTTGTCCTCCAGCAGTCTAAGCCTATAGCAGCATAACTAAGGGACAGATCAGGAAACCCAAGCTGACCCTAACTATAGGATTTATCAAAAAGGAAAGTCTTAAGCCCAGTTTTAAATCTGGACTATGTTTCAGCCTCACGGACAGAGTTTGGAAGTTGGTTCAACAAGAGAGGAGCCTGATAACTGAAAGATCTTCCTCCCATTCTGCTTTTGGAAACTCCAGGAACTGTGAGTAAACCTGCAGCCTGAGAGTGAAGTGCTCTGTTTGGAAACTATGGAACAATAAGATCTGTAGTACACGATGGAGCTAGGTTGTTGAGAGCTTTGTAGATTAGAAGCAAGATTTTGAATTATATTCTGGATTTGACAGGGAGTCAGTGAAGATAAGCTAATACTGGACAGATATGATCTCTCCCACTAACTCCAGTTACGACTCTGGCAGCAGCATTTTAGATCAATTGAAAATGTTTTAAAGAACCATTTGAACACCCAGATAACAAACCATTGCTAGATGTGACAAATGCATGAACCAGTTTTTCTGCGTCATTTTTAGATAAGATGTTTCTAATTTTAGTGATACTATCCAAGTGGAAGAAGGCGGTTCTAGTAACGTTTTTAATGTGGGGAATAAAATACACGTCCTGATCAAAAATAACACCAAGATGTTTAACATTAAAACTGGAGGCCAGATTAATGCCATCCAAGGAGGAAGAAAGACTGAAAATGTTAATCCTAAGGTGCTCAGGTCCAAAAACCAAAACCTCAGTCTTGATTGGCTGTGTTCAAAGCAAAAAATTAAGGGTCATCCAGGATATTCTGTCTTTAAGACATGTTTGTAACTTAAGTAACTGATTGAATTCATTGGGTTTCATGGACAAATATAACTTTGCATCATCAATGAAAAATTATCTCATGTTGTTTAATAACATTTCCTAATGGAAGCATTTATAAAGTAAAGAGTACTGGTCCAAGCACTGAGCCCTGAGGAACTCCATGACTAACGTTGGTGTATTGAAGAAGATTAATTATTTATATTTACAAACTGGAATCAGCTAAATATGATTTAAACCATTTTAGAGCTGTTCCTGTAATCCCAATATCATATTCAAGCCTCTGTAATAAAATATTGTGACTAACTGTAACAAATGCAGCACTGAGGTCTAACAGGACCAGTATAGACACAAGTCAATTGTCTGAGGCCATAAGAATATCATTAGTGAGTTTTCAAGTGCTGTTTCTGTGGTATGATGAGCTTTAAACCCTGACTGAAACTGTTCAAATGCCACCCTCAGGGACGCAAACCCACTCTGCTATGACAAATCTTTTAGATTACCATGTACCAGCACAGACACACAATGTCTTTGAATATTTTTTTATTAATTGGTTAATTATTTTTAGATGGCTTAAACATCACCTAACTTCTCACAACTGATCAGCTTCAGCTTTTCTGATTACAGAGCGTGGATGCAGGCTGTCTGGAAGAGCTTAATGAAACAAACTTTAATAAACAAAAATAAAAAGGCTGGCGTGGTGGAAAATCTTACAATTACTTGCAGATAGCACAGAGAAGAACCAGATCATGCATGAATAAAGCACAATGTTCATCAGATAAGTGGAGTGGAACTGAAGGACTGTCAGGACAGGGACTGATGATAAGACTGAGGCCTAATGGGACAGGGAGCAGGTGTGAGTGGGCGTGGCAGGACTGAGGAGTGAAAGTTGATGACGCAAAATGACTAAAATACAGAAACTAAACTTTAAAATAAATAAAAAGTAACATAAACCTCAAAATGTAAAACTGAAAGAAAGAAAAACACGGATCATGGCAACAACAGACTGTCAGTTCTGGTAATCCTGAAACTTTTTTTTTTTTTTTCAGAAATTGCTCAATCTTCTAGTTTCTCTCAGCCTTTGTGGTTCTTAACCTTTATGTTTGTTACAACTATCAGTCGGATCAAATAGCTCAGAAGTTCAACTCCCACTCAGTCCCAGAGGTCGAATAAACACAAAGATTGATGCGCTAACTCAACAGTCCCATTACAAGTGGTGGAGAAAGTACTCAAATAGTGTACTTAAGTAAACTTACAAATAAACAGACAAAAATGTACTGTAGTAAAAGTATAAGTATCACATTAATGTTTTACTTAAGTAAAAGTAAATAAGTACTTGCTTTTAAAAATACTTAAAGTATTAAAGTAAAAATACTTGCTGAATGTATTACCTAACGCAATGGTCTACAATATCATTAAGTGTGCCTACCATATGTATATTTTCTGTAATACATTAATAGTGTTGTTCCAGTTTAGTGAACAATGCTGCAGATAATGCATGTTTTTATTGTGTGACACCGTTCACACTTGGACTTGTGATTCTGTGCGTCAGAATTTCAGGGATGACCTGCAGAGTTAAATCTCATTAATTAAAATAAGAAAGAGGAATGATTTTACCTTTGAATTTTTTTATTTAACACAAAGCAGAACCATTGTGTCATTTTAACTCGGTAAACACAATTAAATAAAAGAAGTTTGCCTTAAAAAGGGAGTATTAGACCTAATAAAGGAACAGGCTCTGATCATTATAACTCCAGTTTGTCATCAACTCTAGTTAAAATCGCAACATGAAAGCAACATGAAAGTAACTTGTAACTCAACGCATTATAGAAATGTAGTGTAGTAGAAAGTACAAATATCTAATGTAAAATGTAGTGGAGTAAAAGTAAAAAGTAACCACATTTAACTCTACTTAAGTAAAGTACAGATAAATGAAAAATGTACTTAAGTTCAGTAACAAAGTACTTGTACTTAGTTACATCCCACCACTACCCATTACAACAAATATGTCAAAAGTCAAGGCCCGCGGGCCAGATCCGGCCCGCAAATTAATTATCTATGGCCCCTTGGATGATATTGAATTACTATTAGAACTGGTCCGCAGGCCATAGCCGCCCACTAGTGTTTTGCATGCACCAACACTACATTCCCCACAATGCAACACTAGTAGGATGGGGCCGATCCAATCCGGAGTCGTGTCTCATGAACCCAGACTAATAAGACCCGCCTCACGTCACATTCAGGAAATCCATTTCATAGTTTGCAGCCAGCTACAGTGTGCGAACTGAGTGAGTAGCACTTTAGCTAACAGCTAGCCAACTTTTCATTGTAACATGTCCGCTGTTTGGAAGTATTTTACACTAAACACCACAAGACAGCAACGTGCAATGTCTGCAGAGCCATAGCGCCACATTAAACCGTGGTCAAGTTACATTTGTAGTTTTACATTGGCCATTCGAGCACTGGGGCTTCAGCGGGATGCCACACTGAACCGAAACAGGGAGACCGACCGCGGCCAGCTGCGTCCAGTCCGACCTGCTGTCTTGCCCGTCTCGTAGGAGGGACAGGCTGAGAGCGGCTGACTGAAATCAGAGCAGCCGCCCTGGATTGAACAAGAAAAACACACCGCTGAAGCCACAGAGCTCTAATGTTCACAGAGAAGTTGCTAAACTTCATCATAATTAATGACCAACAGCTATCAGCTGTAGAAAATCAAGGATTTCACAGCTTGATACTTGCAGCCAACAGTAAACAATCATAAAAAAGCATATTAATTAAAAATCATAAGAAAACCGTATTAAAAAATGAAACAAACAGCTACATTATAAAACAATGTAAAATACTAAAAGCAGGAACATGTCTGTGTTGATTTATGCCAAGAACTTAGCAGATGTGAAGCTATTTAATGTTTTATTTAATTAATTTATTCATTCATTTAAAAGAGACAAAAGAAAACAAATTAATCAAAAAGAAAACATTGAATGAAAAGAGTGCAGAAAGAAGAAAAAATCTTATATCACCCCCTTATAATAAACAGTGAATCAGTCCGGCCCTTGGCTTGTAGCAAATTTGTTTTTTTGGCCCTCGGTGCATTTGAATTTGACACCCCTGCAATACAACGTCAAGGAATAAACAAATAAAACCTTGGTTGTGACCCCTTTTTGATTTGTTTGCTTTAGCTGTTAAGGAAAGACAAACTGTAACTAAAATCCCATCTTGCGCAATGACAGGAAAACCCAAATGTTGTAACCAAACCCTGCCAGGTTGTTTAAAAATCCATTCAGCTCGTCGGATCCATCAGTCTCTTTTTGAACACGTGCAGAGAATTTACATTTTGAGAGTTTTGCAGATTCCTTCTGAAGCATGATGAACCTGTGGCTGAGCTGTTTTCTCCTGTTTGCGTCGTCGTTTCTGAGCAGCTCCGCTCCGACACCTGAGGAATGCCAGGCACTGGTCAAACCTGTGCGTCTGGCCAACCCGTGTGTGGTAAAACTTCCATTCATTCCTGGTTTTTGAAAATGATGGCCTCTTGGAGTTTTTCCTCGTTAGTTGAAAACAATGTCATGCAAAAATGTAAAAGTTTAATAATATTAGCTAATGTAACATTCTTTCTTACCTTTTTTAACATTTTTGTTGTTTTATAAGCCTGGAAAAAAAGGCTTGTACGTGGCTATTAACCTACCCTGAAAGAAGACTTCTGCCTTTTTCTGACTAAGACATTAACTACTGATGACTATTTGACAAAACATCACTGTAAATATGAACATAATATCTCTTTAGGGCAACTCTAATCAGTCTTGGTATAATTAAAAAGTTAAGTCTCCTTATAGTGGATTTTTTTCATGGTGGCAGGAACTTGCTGAAGCCAGGAATGCAGACTGATGAGGAGCTCGATATTATTATTTTTTTTACTTTAAACAACAAAAAGACAGAATCAGAATCAGAATCAGGTTTATTGGCCAAGTATGTTGACACACACAAGGAATTTGTTTCCGGCTGTTCGTGTCTCTCTAGTGTCTCTCTAAAAATGCTAAAAACTATACAGATACTTTACATAAAACTTACAAATAATACACAAAATACAGAAGGATTCACATCACATGGGGGTTGTGAATGGGTTGGGGGTCACGCTGATGGATGTCTGATGATCAGCTGTTGATGATGGTGATGGCCTGGGGGAAGAAACTGTTCTTGTGTCTGACAGTCTTAGTGGACAGAGATCTGTAGCGTCTGCCAGACGGGAGGAGTTGGAACATGTTGTGACCCGGGTGTGTGGAGTCTGTGATGATTTTTCCAGCCCGTTTCCTGGTTCTTGCATGATACAAGTCCTGAATGGAGGGCAGTGAAGCCCCGATGACTTTCTCAGCCGTCCTCACTGTTCGCTGCAGCCTGTTCCTGTCCTGCCTTGTGGCTGCTCCAAACCAGACTGTGATGGATGTACACAGGATGGACTCAATGACTGCAGTGTAGAACTGGATCAGCAGCTCCTGAGGCAGGTCCAGCTTCCTCAACTGGCGTAGGAAGTACAGTCTCTGCTGGGCCTTTTTGAGGATGGAGGTGATGTTGTGCTCCCACTTCAGGTCATGTGAGATGGTGGTTCCCAGGAACCTGAAGGACTCTACCGTAGACACGGGGCTGTTGAAGATTTTGAGGGGCAGCAGTTCTGGGGGGTGTCTCCTGAAGTCCACTCTCATCTCTACTGTCTTCAGTGTGTTCAGCTCCAGTTTGTTCAGGCTGCACCAGGACATCAGTCGTTCCACCTCCTGTCGGTACGCAGACTCGTTGTCATCACTGATAAGTCCAATGACTGTAGTGTCATCTGCGAACTTCAGGAGTTTAACAGACGGGTCATTAGAGGTGCAGTCATTGGTGTATAGAGAGAAGAGCAGTGGAGAGAGCACACAACCCTGAGGGGCACCAATGCTGATGGACTGTGAGGAGGACATGATTTTCCCCAACTGCACCTGCTGCGTCCTACCTGTTAGGAAGCTGGTGATCCACTGACACATGGCAGGAGAAACAGTGAGCTGGGAGAGTTTGGTGGAGAGAATGTCTGGGACAATGGTGTTAAATGCTGAACTAAAATCAAGAAACAGGATTCTTGCATAAGTCCCCGGGTGGTCTAGATGTTGCAGGATGAAATGCAGTCCCATGTTGACTGCATCATCCACTGACCTATTTGCCCGGTAGGCAAACTGCAGGGGGTCTAGCAGATGTCCAGTGATGTCCTTCAGGTGGGTCAGGACCAGCCGTTCAAAGGACTTCATGACCACAGATGTTAGGGCGATGGGCCTGTAGTCATTTAGTCCTTTGATGGAGGTTTTCTTGGGGACTGGAATGATGGTGGAGCGTTTGAAGCAGGAAGGGACTTCACACAGCTCCAGAGATTTGTTGAATATATTTGTGAAGATTGGAGCCAGTTGTTCAGCACAGATCTTAAGGCAGGAAGGTGAGACACCATCTGGTCCTGGTGCTTTTCTGATCTTTTGTTTCTGGAACAATCGGCTCACATCAGCTTCACATATCTGGAGTGCAACTTGAGTGGTGGGGGGAGGGAGAGACAGAGGGGGTGTTGATGGAGGAGTGATGTTAGATGCTGCTGTGGGTTGTGGAGGTGTGAATGTCTTCTTCTCAAATCTACAATAGAAGCTGTTCAGGTCGTCAGCAAGGGCTTTGTTAGCCTCTGCAGCGGGGGATGGTCTTCTGTAGTTTGTGATCTGCTGGAGGCCTCGCCACACTGAACCAGGGTCGTTGGCTGAGAGCAGAAGTGATAAACTTAGCTGTGCATTGGTGTTTTATCTGAGAATGGTGTATCTAAAGAGACTAACGCTAACACAGCCATAACAGGTGAACAAGGTGCAGGTGCCGATGTGAGTGGGAGTGGCATACCGACTGGGCAAGAGTAATTACTGGCTGGTACAGAGGAAAATGAGGGGGATGTGGTGAATACATATCATAACTAAACACAAGAATCTCTAAAAAAAAATACCAGACTATTAAACACCTTACATTTATATAAAACCACTAGAGGGTGCATTTGTCATGTGACCTTGTGATTCACTGCAGAAACGGTGGCCATTACCAAAAAGGGCAAACGTCTGCACTTGGTGCTTTGACTAAATAGCCCATAGTAAAGACTGACTATTGAAGGGTTTTCAGTTCAATGGTGTTCAGAAATGACCAGGCGTCTCTTGAGAAAAGTAAGGTTTATTGATTAAGACACAGGTTTAAAACAGGTTAAACAGAAAATGGGCATTAGGTCAATTCATGTGCACACGAACCAAGCTGCTGGATCGAACCTCTCGCCGTGAAGTCGCTCCAGGAATGCCTAAAGTCTCTCTTTGATACGTGATGTTATGTGGTACCATAAATTGTTTTGGGATTCTGCTGTTGTCCCATTGGTTAAACCTGATAGTTGCCTTAGCAACGAGATTTATGATCCTGCTCAAGGTCTCTGCTTCCTGACCTTTATCAGTTTGTGTGCTTCTTTGTTTGTGCAAATTCAGAGGAGCAGTTCTAGATTTAAACGAGTTTTGCTTAAGTTTAAACAAGTTATTGTCCTGTGCACCTTGTGTGTGATTAACTAAGTGTGAGCCTGTGTATTGAGCATAACTAAATGTATTTCTGATGTGTGTGGTATACTAAAGATGTTTTTGCTGCATGTGTGCCCTCCCCCCTTGGAATGTGTTGTGTGCAGCTCTGGTTTGCTTCAAAGAGGTGGCCCGTGGGTTGAGGCCTGGTCCAGCAGCTCTGGTCGTAAGATTAATACTGGCACAGCTGAACATGTGAAATCCTTTGTGGTTACATGAGAAACACAGTTGCAAATCGAAGCACATCTACTATAGGTTTGATCATGTGAATAATATAGGTTTAAGCATAATAACGTGTATAACAGTGATTTATCCTTCACTATGTAAAAAAATAAGTTAAAAATATTATTAATAATAATAATAGTGATGATACAATTAATGTAATAATAGTAGTATAATATAAGACTATATGTATAAATGTCAGAAAGCTGTGAGTCCTATGGTTGTTATCAACAAAAGAGAAATATGTGAATGTGATCTGACCAGAACTGAAGCTAATAATGTAACCAGTTTAAAGTAGCCTATAAAAGTGATGGAAAGGTTGTTGATTATTGAAGTGGCTCATAGATCGTAGCGTCTGTGGCAGATATTGCTCTGCTGTACAGGCTAAATCATTCTACAGTTTAGTACAATTTATTAAATAGTACAAGATGTTATTTCCTCTGATAAGAGTTAATCTGCTGTGTTTGCATGAATTATGACAGTATACTTTTAAGCTTTGGTATAGACGCTGATCACTGCAATTAGTTGCAACTAGTATAAGCTACATAAACACAACTTACACGTTAAAAAGGTTAGTTTCAAATTCATCAGCTAGCTAAAGTCATAATTATTAAATCAGCTAAAAAGTCTTAATCGTTGGAAGTTGGTCAATAATTATTGACTGACTTCAGGTCTAGTTTATATCATCATTAGACCCAAATGATTTTCCTTCTATTACATCCAGCTGTTGTATACGATGGTTGCATGGAATTAACATTAATTAAGAATTTTATTAAGCTATTGTAAATATGTTTAAAATAATTTGTGACGCAGATCCAGTTGGGCTTGCCATTTTTAAAGTGTTGTTTTGTCAGATGTGGGCAGTTGGACGCCATCTTTTCTTCTTCATGATGTCACAAATGTAAACAATGGATGGGATGGATGGTTTTAGAGAACTCTAAGAGCGCAAGAAACAAAAAAGCAGATAACGTGAACAAAAAAAATGTTTACGTAAAGATGAGTTGGAGTCAGGGGAACAGTCAGAACAAAAACTGGAGAGAGATATAACTCATTGTGTTTGTGTGCAGCTGTACGGCAAAGGGATCCTCCTGGCGGGATACACGGACTATGATGTTTT
>JBBPBX010009135.1:6829-43944 GCA_038048925.1 Garcialebias charrua | reverse complement strand
TCAAACGATGGCAGAAAAGAGAAAAAAAATGACATCCGATCATTTTGTAGACCAGTTTATTTTAATTGTTGTGTTGCACAATACAGTACATGTTAATATACTGTACTTCATTTATTTTTCTCTTTTGCATATATGTTGTAATTTAATATTCTCATCTCTTGTATTAAGAGAAAACAAATCAATGTTTATGTGTAATTTTATTCATTAAAGTATTTCTTCTCCTTGAAAACTGTTTTCTTTTTAAGCTTTAAGATTTTGGGAAGGTGTTGTACCAAATTATCAGTGGCACTGACCACAGCAATCTATGAATACAAGCCAAACTGAAATTTAAACAATATTTAGAGGGGGACCTATTTTGCAAAATTCTCATTTTGCCACTTGTCATTATTTATCGTTTATTGTACCGCAGATTGAACACATAATTTTTTTTTATTAGAGTGAGTGTCACTATTGTACTGATTAATATTACCGGTACTATTAAGACTACTAAATGCATGCCATTTAAATCAATATTATTGCTGATTATTCTGCATAGTATATGCATGCAGTTTGGATAAACTTCCCTCTGTATTTGCATTACATTTCACTGTAACTTTGCAGACCCCCACAAAATTGATTTTAAAAAAATTCCCTGTTTATGGACCCCCCAATAATGAGATGAAATCTACGCCCTTGTGCTACCTATGGGACTGAGTTTGTTGTGGCTCTTCAGATTGATGAAGTCCTTTGGATGAAGGATGAAACATTTCAACACAAAGAATCTGTCCAGAGGACCTGACTTAACTTAGATCACACAATTGGTTGGTTCTCTAATTATCTCTCAGATCAGAGGCAATTTGTTCAACATAATGTACTTCTTCCAGTTATGTAACTGTTAACAACGGTGTACCACAAGGTTCAGTCTTAGGACCCACCCTTTTCACAGTCTACAGAAGTAAAGTCAAATTATTGCTGATGCATCCTTACATTTCTATGCTGAAAACAGTTGTTTATTGTTGAGCTAAAACAGTTGCCAAGGTTTTCCAGCTTTTAGAGTCTTCATTCGACATCATCCTGTCAGATTTGTTCCGTGTCAAATTTGTACTACCAGTAAATGCTGACAAAACCAAAGAGATGTTGTTTTCAAACAGCATGTCAATTCCAGCAGTTCTTCCTTCTATTTTAGCTTGGAATGATGTTTCTATTGAGTTTGTCAATTCTTACCAATACTTGGGTGTCTTGGTTGATTTGCATCTCTCTTTTAACCAACGTTGAAAACTTGATAACAAAACTGAAAGTTAAACTGGGTTTCTTTTTCAGAAATAGACCCTGTCTAACCCTGAACGGCTAGGAAACATCTTGTAATGTGATTCTCCTTCCCTCCATTGACTACAGTGACATTATTTACATGAACGCTCCTAGAAGCACCTGTAGATGTTGGATGCTGTCTATATGGTGCACTAATCATAACTGGCTGTGATTATCGTACCCACCACTGCACCCTGTATTCACTCGTTAACTGGACATCATTAAATTCATGCAGACTATCCCACTGGTACATTTTCATCTTTAAATCACTTCTTGGTCTGTTGCCTTCTTAAATCTCCTCCTACATGTCACTACAGCCCCTTTCATAAGACAGTTCAGTCCGTGTTTGATGTGTGTTCAAGCCTCCAACGAGCATTCAGAAAAAACACAAAGGCGGATAGGCTAGTTAATTTTACTCGCCTCTGATGCGCCTCTGAGCCGCGACGAGAGGTAGTGTCAGGGGCGCATCCGAGCCACGCAGACCCACTTGTGAATGCAAGAAGCGGATCCGCGCTCAGAATACAGATGACATCAGTGAGCTGCCCCAGGATTAATCAACAGGCAGATTTGTTAACAAGGGAATACTAAAAATGTTTCGCTTTTTTTCCCCCTCTCTCTGAGCAGCGGAGGTTGTGCTGTTGTCTGTGCGCGCGTGCTGACGTGCAGCCAGCTGTACATTACTGAGGAAATATTAAAAATGACACGATACGACAACTTGTACACGTTTGACGTCTGTCCCACAATAAATACGTCGCGGCCCAGTTCAGCTTCTGCTCCACACCTCTTTTGGACCCATGCTAAGGCTTCATATACGAACACGTATTTGTGAGCGGGACCTACCCACATTCACCTGTTGTCTTATGAATGACTGGGGGAGGGTTAAAGCCGGACTGGTCTGTGTGGGAATAGCGCGGGTTTGACTTATGAAAGGGGCTTACATGAGTGCAGCTATTGCGTGCACTCTTAAGGACTTTACTTGCAGTGTCCCCTCAGTGAGGACTGAACTAGGCAAAAGGTCCTTCTCCTACTCTGCTCCTGTTTTCTGGAACACCTTGCAAAAAGACCTGAAGCTCTCGACCTTGACGTCTCTAAATGGCTTCAAACAACTGCTAAGTTCATGACAAAAACCAATGCAGACGTGTTCCTGTTTTTAGTTTTCTACATCGCTTTACAATGTAGATGTTTTGTTTTGTTTTTAATATATTTTTCTTCCATTTATTTTTCATTTTATGTGCTTTTTTATGATTGTCTACAGTGTACTGTTGTCATCATTCTTTGTTTAAAACAGGTCTTTCTTGTAAATGATTCCTCAGGGCTCATTGAGACTAACCTGTATAAATAAACATTGAAGGAATGAATGTTGGATGTTTTACCTGAATTAGTGAGCATGAACTTTGACCTGAGAAAGAGACTTGATTCAGAGCATCAAGTCAAAATGTAAAGAAGTCAACAGTTTAACTCAAATGTAGTCATAATAGTCTATCATTTCTGGGAAAACTCTTGCTATATTGGTCTTGAAATTAGTTGTTTTCAAAAATCTACTCTTAAAATCAACTGTTTGATTATAGATATCAAATGTCTGTAAATACTGTAAAAAGTGACTAATCATTCAAATGGGCTTCATCAGCTGAATGCATTTAAAGGCAATGAGATCAACTCCTCAACTTAGGCATGATCCTAAGACTGAGACTTGTGGTACACCATTTTTATTTAACAGTTAAAATGGTGTACCACAAGGCTCAGTCTTAGGACCAACCCTCTTTACAATCTACATAGCTAATGTAGGTCAGAGCATCCCTGATGCATCCTTACATTTCTATGCTGATTATACAGTTGTTTATTGCCGAGCTTATACAGTTGTTTATTGCCGAGCTAAAACAGTAGCTAAGGCTTTCCAGTTTTTGCAATCCGCTTTTGACATCATCCAGTCAGATTTGTTCCAACTCAAACTTGTCCTAAATGCTGATGAAACCAAAGGGATGCGTTTTTCAAATAGGAAGTCGGTCCCAGCAGTTCTTCCTCTGATTTTATCCTCAAACGGTGTCCCTATTGAGTTTGTTGATTCCTATAAATATTTGGGTATCCTGGTCGATTCGCATCTCTCTTTTAAACTCCACGTTGGAAAACCTAGTAAAGAAACTGAAAGTTAAACTGGGTTTCTTTTTCAGAAACAGATCATGTCTAACATTGAATGCTAGGAAACGCCTTGTATCTGTGACTTTCCTTCCCTCCATCGATTATGGTGACATTATCTACATGAATGCTCCTACAAGCACCCTGCAGATGTTGGATGCTGTCTGTCATGGTGCACTAAGATTCATAACTGGCTGTGATTATCGTACCCACCACTGCACCCTGTATTCACTGGTTAACTGGACATCATTAACCTCATGCAGACTTTTCCACTGGTACATTTTCATCTTTAAATCACTTCTTGGTCTGCTGCCTTCATACATCTCCTCCTACATGTCTTTGCGTGAGTGCAGCTACAGTGTGCGCTCTCAGGACATGATTACCTGCAGTGTTCCGTCAGTGAGGACTGAACTTGGAAAAAGGGCCTTCTCCTACTCTGCTCCTGCTTCATGGAATATCTTACAAAAAGATCTGAAGCTCTCGGCCTTGACCTCTCTAAATGGTTTTAAGAATCTGTTGGAATCCTGGCAAAAACCAATGCAGATATGTTCCTGTTTTTGATTTTCTACCTCTACCTTATGTTTTGCTACTTTGATACTTTGTTAAAAAAATGCTATTTCTCTCATATTTGTCTATTGTTGATTGTTTAAGGAAATTCTACCATTGCTGTTGTCATCATTCTTTAGTTTGTAGCAGGTCGATCTTGTAAATGAGTCCATGAGGCTCAATGAGATTTGCCTGACTAAATAAAGGTTGAATGAATGAATGAAAAAACTTTTTAAAGTCTGAAACTCAAATTAGTTTTTTGTTGGTCCTAGAAATGGAACCTGCTTCGAATCAACAGCAAAGGCAACGTATGAGGGCGACACTGGAACAACATCATGTAGGTTTTTGATCTGATCGCACATAAAAAACAAAAATATACGCTTATTTATTTAGTCTTAATACTGATTTTATCTACTGTTTGCCATTATTTTATCATTTCTAATCTGTCATTGAACATTTGAGTTTGTATAATTCAGTTTTTTTTAAGTGATATCAGTTTCATGTATGTTTGTTTGTTTATCTTTTTCTCTGTTAGATGCCAACATAAGTTCAACGTTTCAAGTGCTGCCGAGCTTCCAGGGCTGTGTAGTCTCAAGCACAACCATCGGGGGCAAAAGCTTAAAAGAGTTCCTCAATATCCTGAAAGTTGACAGCACTTCAGTAACTGATGACTTCCATGCTCGCGTTCTTCAACTCTACTGTAAGACGAAAGCTGCCAGATGGAGAAAAATGACTCATGAAAAACATAATTCATCAAAGTTGTTTTGGTCATTTTGTTTCCAGGTCTACCTGAGTTGACCCTGAACGAGTCTGATCTGGAGCGTTTTAAGAAGCAGGCGAGCTGCCTCGGTTTCTCTGGAGAACCGGACTTCCTCTTCAACCCGGAAAAAAGTAATTCATCGGCGCAATCAAGAGAAACTGCTCAGCTTGAACGTGAAACACAATTTATTTTCTCCTTTCTTTGTCTGTGCAGGTTTATGCCAGGAAGGTGAAGGCGACAAGGTGACGCCGGGCTCCCATTGAACAGCCAAACAACTACTGCATTTTTCAGACTACAAGTCGCAACATCAATGAACGGGTCCGTTTTCATACATGAGGCGCATAAAATTAAAAAAAACACAGTCAGATATGTCAAACTTTATTGAACTTATTCACAGTAGCTCTCAACATTGTTCAGTTTTACCACATAAAATTGATTTGAGGTCAGCACAACCTGAATTAATACACAAGGCTCGCTGTCGATTTTTAAGAAAATTAAAAGATTTTAAGTGCACATTGTAGTCTGAAAAATACAGTAAATTATATTAAGGTTTGCTATTAATAAATCAAGCTGAAACTCGTTTGGATTTATTAAAGGTTTTAAATTCAACTAGCTCTGCCTCCTGTTTATTACTTTTTTATTGTTAATTCCACTGTCGTCAAAGCATACAACTCATTCAGCCTAAGGCCCTGTTTACACAGACACTGTGTGGGGGAAACGGATGTTTTGGGTATGTTAATTAGGTGAAAAGTTTTGCGTTGACACGGTCGAATTCTGTGGATACGACTCTCTCCCCCTCCACCCCCCGTCCTCATGATTTCACTGTAGTTACCATGCTGGGCCTTTAGATGGCGCTGTGATTTTTGGAACCTTCACTACTACGCATGCGCTGCCTGAGGTAAACAGCTGCCTGTCTGCTTTCCTCTCTGGCTAAAATCAGCTAACTACAAGTTGTTGTCAACAAGTTAACAACAAGTTAAAGCTGGAATTTGGACAAGAGTCAACAGATTTGAGTCAGTGGGACCCGCTTCATCTAACAAGCTGCACTGAGCCTGTGGACCAGAACCGCTGAGTGGACTGTGGACCAGAACCGCTGAGTGGACTGTGGACCAGAACCGGACTTTACTCCGTGATGCAGCTGACTTACAGCAGGTAAATCAACGTTCTTAATATAATGTTTGCTTGTGTTTACTTTGATCACACAACAACTGAGTTTTTATTTATTTATTTATTTATTTCTGCCAGGTGGAGAAGCTGTCGCTCCAGCAGGCAGACGGTTCGGCGCGGTTCTGATGGGTCCAGATGAAAACACAGCAAGAGTCCAGTTCATTAACGTAGTTACAGTTCGGTTCACGTGTTTTAATAGTGTGTTCAGTTTAATTCTCAGTGTTTGTGTTTAAACTTTGGTGCTGAATAAATAAATAAATAAATAAACCTGGTGTCTTCATTTTCACAGCACGTTACGCACTGTTTAAAAAATGTAACGAGTCCAGATAGATACTGTAGTTCAGATAAATTTACATCTCCCACGCCAACATAAATACTGTTTATTATTGTTAAACTGTTATATTTTGCAACGTGACACGTGAAATGTCAGACTGTCCACGCGCATGCGGGCTGCGCGCATGTGGTTGACACAAAAGCTCCACGGGAGATGTTTACATTATCAGCGGGGGGTCAGCGAAAAACTTCCACCTTGAGAGCAGGGTCAGGAAAGTATCGGTGTCATCGAGGGGGGCCAGCAGCGTCGTGTAGGCGATAAGCAAAGTCGCAAAGAAAAAGTAGCGGTTACACTCAAAATACGCTCCGTGTAAACTGGCCCTAAAATGCTAGATATTTGGCTAACTGGTCCCATGTAAGAAGATTAACGTCTAAACGTATTGCAGTTGGCTAGTATGGTATTAAATAAAGAAACATATTGAAAGTAATTTGTGTGAATTGTGAATTTTTAAACACAACAAAGACAGCAAACTATAATTGAGACAAGAACTCTGATCTATGATAGAGTTGTAAAGTAAAAACCACAGACACACTTGGAACTGCTTTGATTTGACTGCGCAAGACTGAATTTGGTAACACTACAAAGTCAAAAAGAGTTAGTGGGACGCAAAGGTCCCTTACTTTAAATTGCCATCAACATGAAAGATGTCTCTCAGGTAATATGAAAAGGAAGTTGGCAGGGGGTTATTTCCCTTTAGACCAGCCCTCTAGAAAAGTCTAGGTGTCTCCCAACAGGCTCTAAAGTGAGGCCTAAAAGACCATGAAGCCTGGGCAGCCATTTGTATCTTGATGTGTGGAGCTGCAGTTCTGGTCTAGAGATAAAACTTGTCTGGTTGTCAGAGGAGCATCCAGTCAGCATCAACGCAGAGGTCGGTTCTTGAGTTAACTTATCTGGATCCAATGGAGCCTAGAGATAAATCAACCTTAGAGCAAATTGATGGAGAACTTTGATCACTGTGAAGCGTTGTTGTTGCACCGAACTGACTGACTATTAAAACTGCACTTTGGTGAAAGAACTCTTTACATCACAGTTTGCACAGAACACGGCTGTTGGAGAAAAATATACCAGTACTCACTTAATTTACTTAAATAAAAAGAACCACACTCCATGACAGGAGAAGAATGCTAACTTGCAAGGTCAGATTTTCAGGACAGGTTACACAGATATACAGGAAGTACACACAAGAAGACCAGTCACGAGAATCTGCTACGAGCTGTGTGTGAACCTTGTTTTTATAATATTATCAGTTCAGCTGAGCTCACAGACTCGGGGGCATCCTTGAAGCGACATGCCTGCAACCTCTTCCAGCTCTCTCTGCTAACCCAAACATATGATTCATGGACACAGTTAACGTTCTCAGCCATAGTAGTAAGATTTGATGAAAAATTCCCTAACAGTGACTTGTTCTTCTTCTCTTGCTTCTTTCTTCTTCTTTCAGCTTTTCCCTCTTCAGGGGTCTCCACAACGAGTCATCCTCCACCATCTCACTCTGTCCTGACTCCAACTACCTCCATGTCCTTTAACTGCATCCATATATCTCCTCTTTGTCTTTTTCCTTGCAGCTGCATTTCTAACATTCCTTTACCACAGTCACTGTCCCTCGTCTGGACATGTCCAAACCATCTCAGCCTGGCCTCTCTAACGTTATGTCCCAGTTGTTTAACATGTGCTGTACCTCTGATGAGCTCATTCCTAATATTCTCCATCCTCGTCACTCCTAAGGAGAATCTCAGCATCTTCATTTCTGCTACTTCCAGTTCTTTCTCCTGTCTTTTTGTCAATGTCTCTCTCTCCAGACCATACAACATAGCTGGTGTCACCACTGTCTTGTAAACTTTTCCTGTAACCATTTGACACCCTTTTTGCAAATCACTCCTGAAACTTTTCTCCATCCACTCCATCCTGCCTGGACTCTCTTCTTCACCTCTTTACCACATTCCCCATTTTCCTGGACAGTGGACCCCAAGTACTTGAAGTCCTGCACCTTTGTGACCTCTGCTCCTTGTAGCCTCACTGTTCCACTGGCCTCCCTCTCATTCACACACATGTACTCTGTCTTACTACGGCTGACTTTCATTCCTCTTCTTTCAAGTGCATACCTCCACCTCTCCAAGTTCTCTTCCACCTGTTCCCTGTTCTCACCACAGATCACAATGTCATCTGCAAACATCATAGTCCATGGGGATTCCTGCCTGACCTCATCTGTTAGTCAGTCCATCACCAGAGCAAACAAGAAGGGGCTCAGAACTGATCCTTGATGCACTCCCACCTCCACCTTGAAGCTATCTGTCACTCCTACAGCACATCTCACGTCTGTCCTGTGGTCCTCACACAACAACATGTTCTGAAAACTCAATATTTGGAGTATTTGTTGGGACTGGTGTTTTCAGGGAAAATAAAAGTTTTGATCATTGTCTTGAAAACATAAAATCAGACTTCCATAAACTAAAGGTTTTAGGAGAATGCTGTGACTGACATTATTCTATCTCCTGGCTGAGACAGCAAGTCTGACACATCGGCTTTGTCTCATTCATAATCTAGAGCTGGTATTGTGGTCTTGTGGGAGATAACCTTATCAGCCAGAAGGTCCAGATGGAGAAACTTTCACTAGGTGGGAAGTCAGAAAGAAACTCTGAGCTGCTCTTTACTGTAGCTGCAAATTATGCCTCACTTTTAGCTCAGAAGCTAATCCTTTGAATTATAAATCATATAATATCAATATTTTTAAGCCTTAATACCCCTCTAATCTTTATTTTAAAACTATTTTTGTACAAGCTCCATTGCAGACCAGATGAATTTCTTTGTGGGATTAATGGCTTTAATTCCATTATGTCATAAGTTGCACCTCATATTGACATTCATCAATTGAAAGGGAATCCATGCTGATTTTGTATTGACTTCTTGAAGTGGTGTCCCATTTTGTGGTGGAATTTTTACCCACGCTCCCTTGTGACTTGAATGAAGGTGAAACGGACCCTGGAAGTCCTGGGTAGGAGTAACACTGAGATAAAATTCAGCCTTAAACACTTCATGTTCGATTCAAAAATGTTTTCTTGAATGTTTAGAACTTCACAAAATGTTCCTAAAAACAGGTCGAGTCAAAGAAGGACTTTAAGGTATCTCACAAAGCATACATTACCCTTGGACTGACCCATGGCCAGTATGGGCCATGAACTACGATAAAGCAAACAGAGTATCTTCTTGAACTGTGATCTGGCCGCACAGATTGAGTGATTTTAGGGGCACACTCCAAACAAAGAGATATAAGCTGATGATATAATGTTCTGATAATGACACACAAGATCATTCTGCCCAAGTATAGCAGGAGGGTTAAATATAAAAATGTATTGTTGCATGCTGATGTCTGCTTGATAACACAACTCTGCAAAAACTTACTACATCTGTTTACTTGAAATGCTTAACAACAGTTGATGGTGGTTTGGCTTCTTTAGCTGATATCCCATTTTTTGTAGGGGAATACTGTAATTTAACCTCTGCACCTTATGACTCAAATGAAGGGTCAATGGGACTTTGGGTATGGCTATAAATTCCAGCCATAACGGCTTAATACGGAGTTTTCTGTGTTCCAAATCTTTCCATGGCCAAGACCAGAATAAACAAAGTCAAAAAAGGATCTTGAGTTAACTATACACTGCTCATCTGTGGCGAAGATACAAAAAAAGTAGCCTGCAGAAACTTTATGTGGCATACAATGATGGTATGAGGCTGCTCCACAAAGTGCCTAGATAGAGCAGTGCTAGCCATATGATTGTACATAATGCTGTTCCCACATGTGCTGCTGTGCTCAGGAATCTTATGTATAAATGCATGTGTAGATTGTCTGTGTCATGCAATAATATAATTGCAAATGAATAGAATAGAATAGAATATAATAGAATAGAATAGAATATATCTTTATTGGCATATTTGCACCAAGGTACAAAGTGTTGCAATTGGCGCACGCACCATCCTAAGAGGGACATACGCACGGAAAGCCGCAGCAGTAATTAAACCGCGCCGCCAACAATCAGATATGGAAAAAAGGAACATACAGTCGGATAATCATTGGTATTCAAAAAAGAATCTATCACATTTTGTCTTAGGACATTCTATGATAAAGTCAAAAAAACTCTACCAGCTCAGCACGGATAAAGACAAAGACATGTTGCATTTGATGGCAAGCAGGGAGATAGTCCGTGAGTAATCATTTCAGATAAGCACAGTCTGCAGATGGCCTCAGCTCGGCTCCATCTGAATGCACACAGAGACCTCTGGGGGGAGGGGGGGCAGCGACAGTTTTTCAACAGCTTTCGACTCCAGGAGAAGTTTTGCAGTCAGCCTCTTTTCAAGGTTGCTTTGAGTCCCGATTAGATTAGTTGCTTTATTTATTTTCCAGGGCAGGCTACAGTGTACTTTGACTGCAGCCTTGAAGTCCAGGTGCTGTCTAGGTCCAAATCGCCGAATCATGTGAGGTTCCGAGCTACAAATCCCCATCTGTCCCCTGATGAAGCCCGGTCGGCTGTAAACGAGTCCCAAAACGCACTGCAGGTCCGCGGCTGTCCACCACTGCTCCCATCGTGCGATTCAGCTCGAACAACAGCTGGGTCGTTGAGGTCACAGCCCGGATCAAAGAATCTTGTTGAGCAGGAAGTTTCGCCAGCGCGTTGATCGCCGCGGCAGTCTCCCTCAGCTTCCAGTAGCAGAAACCTCCGCCTAAGCCAAAAAGCAGAGCAGCTGCCACCAATATTCCAATAATCCACAAATCTTCCACGTCTTCGACAGAAAGAACGGTCAGACACATTAACTTCCATTCTCCCCACGAGTCCATAATGTAGCCCACCGCATGCGTGTCGAGGGGGCACGCCGGTTCTCCTGGTCCGGAGCGCTTCGTGGAAAAAAATTTATCGATAGAGGAAACAGCCCACGCAATTAAATCCATTTTCCAAATTGGTTCGAGTGAGCACTGAAGAGTTGCAGACGAGACAAAAATGCTAAAGCAGAGAGGAGGAAAACTTAAGGGCGAAATATACCTGAGCGTACAAGCAGTACGCCTATATGCCACGTACGTACGTCAAGGCAAAAGCGTAGCCCCCGCGTAGCCCCTCGGGCACAAACGCGCAAAGCTTTTTTTTTACGACCGCGAACGCGATGCGCGGTGTCTGACCATAAACTTCCCCGGCGCCGGACTGTTTTGTATGTTACACAAATGAAATAAATTCCCCTTCTTTATCGCTGATCGGGCCTTTTCTTTTGTTTTTTTGCCTAAAGTCAAGTATTCGCTTCTTCCTCCGTTCACTCGATGACTGAAATGAATGAATTCAGGTCCTACCTGGGTGCGCGATGTTTTAAATATCCCTGGTGGGCTGTGTGCTGCAGGAAAAGCGCTCCCTGTTATTATTTTTATTTCTGAGAGAACTTTTTATAACATATATAGTAGAAACACCGTATCAGAACACCGCAGAAGTCTTAAGCGAGCTGCTCATGAGCTGACTGAAAGCTGTCAATCATTTCAGTAGGCGTGTCAGCAAGTGACCAATCAGCGAGCTCAGTTGAGTCCCCTCCGCGCGCAGCTGCTCATATTACAACAAGGATCTGGAGCGAGAACGAAAGCGTTTGAAAGCTGATAAAAGCCGAGCTATAGCAGCGAAAACATGCGCACAAAATGCGCGCGTACAGTGGCGTACTTCATGTACGCTGAGGTGTATTCCAGGCTTTAGGGAGGAGAAGAGCAGAAAGAGAAGCGACCTGCTTTGCCAAGAGCCGGAAGTAAGCCGGAAGTAAATCCTGCATTTAGTGCAGTGAGATTTTCTTCAACATTGCGGAATCATTGGCGCCATCATTTATTTGTGACTCAGTGAATTATTTGTCTTTTATTACTTTATTTTATTTGTTTTTTATGGATTTTTTATGTATATTTTTATGGACCTTTTTTGTGTTTGAAATAAAGTTTTGATTGATTGATTGATTGATTGATCATTAAGATATTTTTATTTATATGTGGAGTTGTTATATTTTATTACATCTGTTGGTTCTCATTATAATGTTGTGTTCATGCAAGCAGGTGACAACGACTGAATTTGTTTCAGGACACTAAAGGTATTATCTAATCTTAGCTTGAGTAAACAATGTTTTGGACTGACCCCGGACCATCTGGGGGCCCCTGCAGTGTTATAAACCATGTGGTTGCTCTCCTGCTTGCTCCTGTCCTGTTGTTTGATTTTCATCTCGAAGCACGATGAGTTCAGTGACGGGAACAGTTCTGCTGCTGCTGCTGGCAGCCTTCGGCTCCAATGCGGCGCCACCGCCGGCTGAAGACTGCGCTAATGTGACCAAAAGACTGCTGACAAAAGATCTGCATGAGGTGAACTTGCTTCTGCCATATATTATATGCTTTTATTATATTTGATTCAGAAAGACATCTTCATTGCTTTTGTTTTATACGAGTCAAAATTAGCTCAATGCTTTTCACTTTTCCCCCTTTTGAATTTTGGAGTTTTTCACAGTATCTGTTCCTTCCAGGTGTTTCATTACTGTTTATATACTGAGCAATAATTTATCCGCTGACTTTTAGCTAATGGTAAAGCTTCATTTCACAATTATTCTACTAACAGCATTGTAAACGTCTCCTCCCTAAACCTCTGGGAGTCTGGGTTTGGACCAGATACTGATTTGGTTTTTCCCTTTGCCTTGCAGATTTTTGACCACTGGGTTCTGGTCTGGGCCGTCTCTGACCACGATGTGGGCCACGGCTTGTTGGC
Organism: Garcialebias charrua; assembly: GCA_038048925.1. Classification (NCBI taxonomy): domain Eukaryota; kingdom Metazoa; phylum Chordata; class Actinopteri; order Cyprinodontiformes; family Rivulidae; genus Garcialebias; species Garcialebias charrua. The sequence continues at coordinate 30,959 of JBBPBX010009135.1, read as the reverse complement.
AAAGCTTTCCAGCTCCCACGTAGAGTTCAAACTCGACAGTGACAACAAAACTATCGACATCATTGAGAGAAACAGATTAGTGTGAGTTATCACATTTAATTAATAGATCAGATGGAGGTCAAGCAAAGAGATCCAGAAAATTGATCTGTTTGAAAGTTCAGCAGACTGGTGTTGTTTTCTGGCTCATTATTATTGTTTTCAGTGAAACGGGACATCATGACACATGCACTACCTACTTTACCAAGACGACGATGCCCTCAGATGATGCTGAACACCACACGATAAAAGCTGATTCCATCAGTAAGTCCGTCCATCACACAACACCCCAGCTCGAATATAGTAATGTTTTCATCAGGACCATTATAAGCTGTTATAATAACACATTGTTTTTCACAAAAAAACAGGATCTTTCTTGCTCAGAACTAACATACAGTATTTCACACTTTTGCCCACTTTTTTCTTTTTTTTTTTGTTAAAACTCTGGATTAGTGTTTGATAAACAGGTGCTGCAAATACAATTTGCAGCAATTTGCAGCACAATTTGCAATTGAATTCACATTCAACACTTGCTCTCCCTCAAGGGCGGGACGTGTCCTCTCGGTCTCCGCTTTGCTTTTGCTTTGTCTTGTCTGTGAAACTGTCTGAGAGCCTCTCTTCTACAAAAAATCTTCCAAATCATAACTATGGACTTCAATTTGGTCAGTTGGTCCCTCAACACAACTGATAACATTTCTTTAAAGAGAAGACAGGCTGTAGGCGAGCTGATTTGCCCTGTTGGCATGCACACAGCTGGATATCTCATCGACATGGAAGACTTTTTTTCATTCAACCTTTATTTATACAGGCTAGCCTCATTGAGCCACGGGGACTCATTTACAAGAGGGACCTGTCTCACTCACACCCAGGGTCAATTTAGAGTTACCAGCAATCAGCCTAACATGCGACTTGATGACATGTCTATCTCTGCTGTCATCTGTGGATCTTTAGGACGCATATTTAATTGGATTTATGATAACTGGATCCTGCTTTTTGGATTTGGCTGGTTCCTGGTCTATCAACACACAAGGAAGACGGCAGCTAATCTGGACCTGGTCAGGCTGCCTGCCTTACATGATGGCTTGGTTCATGTCTCGAGAAACCAGACTTTTGGCTGAATGGATTACATCTTGGGGATTTTCTGAGACAGGTTCCATTGGTACGGTCATTTTTAATTTGGACATTTCTGAAGCGAGTGGACCGACACAGACTGAAGGTAGATGTCATTAAAGTTCTGCCTGTCTCCAAAAATAATCATGTTTATATGACATTCGGCTCCCCGACTGGCCTTGATAGGCCGTCTTATCTCAAAACGCCTGTGATGTTTTGTAAACTTGACGCTCTCGCCCTCCCAAATCTGCTACTCCATGGACGTCAGTGGAGCCCAGCTGAATAAACATTTGTCATCAGTTCAGAACTTTGGCTTCGTTTCTGGCTGTGGCCGGCAGCCCCCCCCACCCCAAAGTACCCGCCTTTGAGTCTCCCCTCTCCTCCCCCTTCTGCGTAATGTCGGCGTCATTATGTGCTTGTGTGCGAGACTTTTTTTCATTATCATATGTTTGATCTGCGTGCAGAAATCAAAAATATGTTAGGAATTTTTTTTGTCTCCAAACCCTATGTCATTTTTCACCACTTTTAGTGTCTGTCCAACAGATCTCACTTGTAAATGAGTTTTCAAGGCTCAATGTGATTTATCTGTTTAAATAAAGGTTGAATGAATGAATGAACAATGGGTACCTGTAGGTAATAAGGACTGATATCTACCGAATAATTACTTGGTACCCGTTTAGTACAGGGGTGCCCAATACATCGCTAGTGATCTACTGGTCTATCGCAAAGGCTTTATGGGTAGATCGCAAGGCATTAAAAAAAATAGAACATCCATCCTCACTATGAAATATGTCATTTGATTGACGTACAGGGCAGCCAGTGACAGCTCTCATTCTCTCAAACCAGTATGTGCACTGCAGGTGGCTGCAGTCAAAAGTTTTTTTGAACTATCAACAGTTATAATAAATGGCAGAGAGCAGTGGTTTTGTGCTACTCGCCATTTTTCAGCAAGTAGGAGCAAAACTAATAAAATCCAGTTCCAAAGAGACGTTTCTGTATTCATCAGTTTGGACTTAACTGTGATCGTGCAGAGACTGCATGCACATGAATGCAGCTGAGACCTGCATCAGGGTTGCCAGATAAATTTAAAATGTCTTATTTAACCCCTCCTTTTCTGTGCACATGTTCAACAAACACAACACACACTTCATCTTAGAATATTTCATATGACAGTTTAAGTCAAAATACTACAGTATCATTTTAAAGCCACAGTACTATAGTTCAAAATTTCTTATCTGGCAACCCGACTGACATGTAAACTACAGCGGTTTTCGTTTGAACCCACTCATTTTTTTTTTTTTAACACCAATAAATGTTTAAAAACACTAGCGTTTCTTTATAGGGGCCTTATAGTAGGTAGATCACGTTGACTTGGTCATTTTAAAAGTAGCTTGCATGTTGAAAAAATGTGGGCACCCCTGATCTAGTACATTAAGGTATTTACCTGGTACCTAGTATGTACAAGTATCTGATACTAAGATGATATATAGCAGTCACGTACAAGAAACTTACCTAGTATACTAAGTTTCTTGTACTTTGAAGAGATTGGTTAGCTTGTACTTACAGGGTAAGTACCTGGTATGTACTAGGTACTTAGCTCTTGATTTTACTGGATCTGTTGTACATTCAAGTGGCTACCTGCCTCTTAAAATTTTGAAGTTCCTGTGGCATGATCTTTTTTCTAATGAATGCAAATGCTTTATTGGAAAGATAACATTAATAACATTTTTAAAACATTCACACCCTTGAGATGAACAGTTGTTAAGATATTTTCTCCTGCAGTAACAGGAAGTGAAGACGAAGGTGAACGCCTGCATGTAAACAGAGCAATGCTAAAATGCTAACACAGACAGTAGTGAAGAATCTGATGTTCCTTTCGATTGTTTTAAAGTAACTATCAGAGAGAGACACGAAAAAGCCAGAGCCCGTCTTAATAAACAAAGATAAGGGATTTCTCTTGTGATGTCACTTCCTGTTTCACCTTGGCTGCCCCAATTTAAAATAATATGCCACTAATGTGACAAAATGGGCAAACTTGTGTGTCTTGTGACAAATTTTTTCCAATGTTAAAATGGTTTCTTCCACTGTTTGTATTTGAAGAAAACACATAAAGTTGTACCTTATCTTATGTCACAGGCACTTTAAGATCCCACATAACTGCATCAAATACACACAATACCTTTTATTTCTCTATTCAGCATCCCAACCCAAAGCAGTACTCTTACTGTTATTGTGTGTGAACATGTTTTTGTGTGTTTTGGGAATTTAGAAATTGAAAAGAACGGCATTCCTCATGAGTACAACGACATTGGACACATGGACTTCTACAAAAGCTGCTCCGACTGTTTGCTGATGATCTACAAAACCTCAAAGCAACAATTTCTGCTTGTCTACAGTAACACTCACACATGCACAATATTACAATAAAATCTGGTTCAATATTTCCCACACACTGACTGTGACTCACACCAAACTCAATTTTGTTAACACGGTTGATCTCATTGTGTAAATCAGGGAGGGAGGGGTCACATCTGGATGTCGAGCAGCATAAATCTGACCATGATGATCACAAGAAACTGGCTGAATGTTTGGGATTCCCTCACCACCAACCATTTATCTACAATGGAAAAGCAGGTTGGTGGTTTTAAACCATGATGCTAAAGGCTTTTACCATCATCAGTACATTTTACTCAGCTAATGCACACTCTTACTCTCTTTTGCAGACTTTTGTCACAAATTATCAATTCCTTTATCTGAAGAATGCCAGCCTATAGTCACACCTTTATCTCTGGATGACCCGTCTGTGGTAAACTTCCTAATTCCTTGTATTTTGTTTTAAACAGCAACTTATCGGTTGACATTTACCATACCAAAACAGAAACGTCATATGTTGATTAATTTTACATTTAACATCAGACTTTGACTTATCTTCTCCTGTACTTCCCCTGCAGATTTTCGGCAACTGGGTTCTGGTCTGGTCTGTTTCTGACCATGACGAGGGCCACAGCTTGCTGGCAAGTGTCTCCAGCTCCCACGTGGAGTTCAAAGCCCTCCACAACAACCAAGGTGTGGAATTCATTGAGAGGAACGTATACCTGTGAGTTCTCATGTTGAACTATTGACTCAGCCAGAGATACAGTATACTGTATCTGAGAGCACGCACACATACGGGTCACAGAGAAGAGACAGCAGACATGCTTGTTTGAGAGTCTGAAGTTCAACAGACGGATGTTTTCTGACTGATTTGTCTTGTTTTCAGGGGAAGTCCTGCCTCTTGCACTGTCTACTATAGCAACTTGACAAAGGCCGCTGGTGATGCTGACCAAAACACACTGAAAACTTCTTCCATCAGTAAGTCTGTAACTGCCACAGCTTAGTTTATATTTCACATTTATATGGCTTGTACTGCTTGTTTTATTATATGTAGTTTTACATGCCATTGCCACCTGTAGTTGGCGTGAGCCAGTCAAGCTTGAGTTGTCTACCATGGCATCAAGAACTGCAGTTGTTCAGTCTCAAAGATTAAAGGATCTACAAGTTTGTGGCTTCCATTCAAGCAAACGGATCAGTCTACCGTCAACTTTCACAAGAGAGTTCATTCCAGCCAACAAGGATAGCATTCCAACAAATGAAACAGCAAAGGTTTGGCCACATCTCAAACACCTCCAAGCAGAAATCGCCCCTTTGCAAGAATGTGAGGTGGATCTGTTAATTGGTTATAACTTCTCACAAGCACTGCTTCCAAGAGAAATTGTGTCAGGCAGGGATGAGCCTTACGCTCAATGCACAGATCTCGCCTACAGCATAGTTGGACAAAGCAGGACAAAGCAGTCAATACACGAACTACAGAGATGCCATTGGTATCAGTCATCTTATCATAGTGAGGAAAGTTATTCCAGATCACACGCCTTCTGTTGATCTTCAGAATGAAGTCCACTGCATAACCAGAAAGAAGGTAAGAGATGTTACTTCTTCAGAGATTGTTAAAGCACTGGACTTCTCAGAAAAGAAGATGGATGACAATCGTATCTCAACATGATCTCAAGTTTCTTTCAAATCTCAAAGAAGGCATCAAACAAAACAAAAGTGGCCACTATGAAATGCCACTGCCATTTCGTGATGAACAACCTAAGTTANCTTGTAAATGAGCCTTCTAGGCTCAATGTGATTTATCTGTCTAAGTAAATATTGAATGAAAAAACAACCACAGGCTGAAAAGTACAGTAATATACTGTAGATTATTTCTAAGGGAGAAGTGAAGACTGTTCATGATTCAAAGTTCAGAGTTCATTGCTGTGACCCTAAGCTGTTCAGGAAAGCTGAGGACAACTTGCTTTCATTTAGAGTGTTTGGGGGCTCTTGGTTTGAAGACGCTGCTGTTGTTAGGAGAAGCTTTAGCTGAAACACTGGCTGCAGCTGCAGGACGTTGGGAAACAGACTTTGGCTCCTGAGCTTTGATAGAAAACAAGTTGCTGGCATTTGTTGACGACTTGGGTTGTCAAACTTTGTTGTAGAGTAAGAACGAGGTGAAATGTGATGGTGTGGAGCATGGTTAGTCTCTGTTGAGAGCACTGACCAAACTAGGCTGGACTGGTGAGCAGAAGTGTAGTTAACCTGTGAGTGTGCTCCCATCCCTCAGTTAACATGATAACAACTTTTTTAACCTTTAAACTATGTTGGATTTTTAAAATCTTTTTTCCAAACTTCTTTATTCTTTCTTTTTGTTGTTTTTCTTTCTTTTTCTACCATCAGTTCACTGTTGTTTTCATCTTATGCAATAAAATTTTCAAAATTACCGTACCGTATTTTCCGGACTATAGGTCGCAGCTTTTTATCATTTTTTCATTGGCTGCGACCTATAGTCAGGTGTGACCTATATATGGCTTTTTATAAAATAAGCTGATTTGTAATCATTTATTAACAAAAATTAAACTGAGACACACTCTTACAATAATGTCAGCTAACAAATATATTTTTTAGGTGTTTATCCTGCTAAAATTATTCATTTATTAAAGAAAAGTTCAGCTCAGACACATATTTGCTATAATTTTTTTATCAAACAATTAATTGTTTTTAAGTGTTAATCTTCTTAAAGCTCCACTGACATGTTCTTTTAACTTTTCAAAAAATGGCACAACATATATAAATATTAAGATAGACCTCTGACCGTTTTTGCTAAAATAATGTTCAATGAATGAAATTTCCTCTCAAAATATTTTAAATTTAGCGCCGTTTTTTTAGACCATAAATCCGGATTTTCCGGTCACGTGTCAGCATTACCGATTTGACGTCACGTCCGATACTGAACTCTGCTCAAACCGTACATTGAATGGACAAAAATATAAACGCATCCGTCGAATTTAGCCAATTAAAACTACATTTTAGCGATTTGGCTTCAGTTTGGGGAAAAAAAAGTTATTTTGAGTGATGCACAACGAACGCAAAGGTTTATATTCTCCGTGTTGCTTCTGTAAGAGTTATCACGATAGCTCTGCTGCCATCTGGTGCTCAATGTGAAACCTCCCTTGAAAAAAAAAAGCAAAACGGAGAATATAAACCTTTGCGTTCGTTGTGCATCACTCAAAATAACTTTTTTTTCCCCAAACTGAAGCCAAATCGCTAAAATGTAGTTTTAATTGGCTAAATTCGACGGATGCGTTTATATTTTTGTCCATTCAATGTACGGTTTGAGCAGAGTTCAGTATCGGACGTGACGTCAAATCGGTAATGCTGACACGTGACCGGAAAATCCGGATTTATGGTCTAAAAAAACGGCGCTAAATTTAAAATATTTTGAGAGGAAATTTCATTCATTGAACATTATTTTAGCAAAAACGGTCAGAGGTCTATCTTAATATTTATATATGTTGTGCCATTTTTTGAAAAGTTAAAAGAACATGTCAGTGGAGCTTTAAAAGCCTTGCTGTGTGCTCCTGTGGAAGAGACATTTGCAGCAGAGCTAAACACGGTCCACATTTTGACGTAGGTGCGACCTATATTCAGGTGCGACCTATATATGGATTTTTCCAATTTTTTGGCAATAATTGGACAATGCGACCTATACTCGGGTGCGACCTATACTCAGAAAAATACGGTACTTTCCGCCTTACATGTCGCATTAGTCCAATTATGTCCAATGAAGTGGAAAAATCCATAAACATGACACACCTCCATATACGTCGCATCTATTATGCATCACCGCTGAAGCGTTGCGTATGTTACGTGTCACCGCTGACAACCCGGAAATGTGGGCCAGTGTTTTGCCAAAAATGGATTGGCTGCGAAATGGCCACAGGAGCGTGCACGGAAGGACTTTAACAAGATTAACACTTAAAAACAATTATTTGGTTGCTGAAAATTATAGCAAAGATGTGTCTTAGCTGAACTTTTCCTTAATAAATGAACGTAATTGTCAAATCAGCTGGATTTAAAAATTTGTTTCGTTACATGCAAAACGTGCACCCGCACGGGTGGGAACGCTGCATTTCTTAAAAATTTAACAAGATAAACACCTAAAAAAACGTTTGTTTGCTGACATTATAGTAAAGGTGTAGCTGAGCTGAACTTTTCCTTAATAAATGCACGTAATGGTCAAATCAGCTGTATTTAAATAGCTTCACTACATCGGATCAACAAAACGTGCAAGCGCAGCTAACAGACCTGTATCTCTTTAAAATTTAACAAGATAAACACCTTTAAAATATATTTGTTTGCTGACATTATAGTAAAAGTGTGTCTCAGCTGAACTTTTCTTAATTATTTCACATTGACGGTTAAAAGCAAAATGAAGCCGACAAAATAAAGCGGCTTTAACATTTCTACACGTTCACCCGCCCATAATGATGACAGAAACGCCTATTTATTTACTGTATTTTTATTCAAACCCGTTGAATTCTTCATCCTCTGTGTCGCTGGTGAAGAGTTCTGCCAACTTCTGAGGTAACACGTAGTTTAGAGCTCCAGAGAGCAGGAGGCCGTGCTGCTACAGAGTGAGTCCGAGGAGAGGAGGCTGCTGTTGGACACATGAGCTGGGAACGCTCGGTGGCCCCTAGCGGCCAAAAGTGGTACTGCTCCATTTTTTCTGTCAGAATGAATGGAAACGGTCATATCTCAGCCAAAAGTTGGTCTAAAACTATGGGGAAAAATCCATAAACATGTCGCTTCTCCGCATAAGTCGCAAGACATGCAAATTAGGCAAAAAACTGCGACTTATAGGCCAAAAAGTACGGTATGTAATATTACACAAAAATAACAAGTTACCGGTATTGATAAGAATGAAGGGCAGCACAGTGGAGCAGTTGAGCTGCCGGCTCTCAGCGAACAGGTCATCCCAGATCAAAACCCCACTGGGGGGGGGGTGCTTTCTGGGTGGAGTTTACAAGTTCTCTGTGGGTTCTGTGTGAGTTTTCTCCGGGTACTCTGGTTTTCTCCCACAAACAAATACATGAATGTTAGGCTGATTGGTAACTCTAAATGTCCCTAGGTGTGAGTGAGAGAGTGAATGGTTGTTTATCTCATTTGTCTCTCTGTGTCCCTGTGACAGACTGGAGACCTGTCCAGGTGTTCCCCGCCTCTCGCACAGTCACTGCTGGATATGGGCACTGATGACTCCCATGACCTGAAAAGGAAGAAAAAGGTAAAAGATGATGGATGATAAGAATGAAGCGGTGATGAGTCTAGTGACACGTGCTCTCTTAAAACAATGTGTTGACTACTTTAGTCAACCTTTATTTCTACAGGTTAGTCTCACTAAGCCTTGGGGACTCATTTACAAGAGAGACCTGCAACTTTACGTTTGATTTACCATTTGTTCTGGATCCAGGTCAGAGTCTGGACTTAAAGAGGTGTTGCTATAAATCAGTACAGTACATTGCTGTGACTTTTTTTCATTACATGGTAGATTTTAAATCCATTACTACCAGATCATCGTTCAGAACAGATTAGTTGAGCCAAGTTTCAGAGATGAAGATCACATCTGCCCCAGAAGAACTGACCAGAATTTTCAAGGCATCAAGTTTTTTTTAGAAGGCTACAAATGTTTACATGCAGAAAATGAAGACCTGACGTTTTTAAAAGTCATCTGGTGTACTGTAGTTAGTAGGGGGTCCAGGGTTGGGCTGAATCCCTAAGAGCAGTAACAACATTATTATCAGACATTTCCTTGAATTCTTTGTCACTGATGTGCAATTACAGGAGTTAATAGTGTGACAATTTGCCCCATATTGAACCATGAGAAACATGAAGACGCGATCATTCAGAACCCAAAAACAGTGAAAGTTGCAGTGATGGGCAGACCCAGATGTGTTAACAAGATTCAGTGATTCCAGATAGTGTGATATCTGAAAATAATGACAATAATATGAATGGTGCAGAAAAGACTCAGACCATAAAACGTCACAAATTAGATGGGCAAACAAATCCGACGAGGTGGCCCAACTGCAGTTTGAGTTGGGCTGAGGGGGGCTCCAGCCCCACTGTGAAGATGAATGGATGCGGCCACAGGGGCGTAACTTTAGGTCTAACATTGGGGGGGTTGTGATTAACAATAAACACGAAAAAATTGTACACTATACGCTTCAGTGTTTAATACGCGTCATCTCTTCTTCTTCTTCTTCTTCGATGGTGTTTACTGGCAGTTTACAAACTCAGTGTATTACCGCCATCAACCGGACGGAGATGTAATTCAAGAGTCTACTTTCAACAAAAAATAAATAAATTAATTAATTAATAAAAATAAAATTAAATCCTTTCAGCTAATTTTGTAACTTTCAAATATTTAACAAGTGCTTTAGTTATAACCTGTGACTGATTTTTCTTCAATAAAGTAACCATTGTCACCGAACTCCCCATTACCCTTTCCAGTGCCTTCCTCTCTTTATTATATTTCTTACAATAAATCAACACATGTTCCACTCCTTCCAGTACCCCACAATTAGAGCAGTCACCTGATGGATGTTTTCCTATTATCTTTAGACCACTATTTAATGTAGTGTGCCCAATCCTCAACCTGTTAATCCATACTTCCTCTCTCCTAGTCATTAAACTACTATCGTCACTTAGGAGTACCTCCTTCTGTATGTTATGTAAATGTCTTCCTCTTTCCTCTAAATCCCACCTCTCCTGCCACATATCATTTATTTTATCTTTAACAATTATTTTTATTTCTGCTTTACTTAATGGGACATCATATTCAATTTCTCTTGCTGTATACGCGTCATCTCCACGCGACGCGTCAGCTTTGTCCTGATCAAGATGGCGGCGACAGGACCCAGCTAGTACGAAGAACTTCACAAAGAAACACGGTAAAAACAATTATTTCTTTGCGAGAAAAAATATATTACTAAGCTGACTTTATAGAAGACGTGTTCTTGAGTTTAACGAAATGTTCAAATCGGCTGGATTTAAAAAAAAAAAAGTTCGCTGATTTTTATGCAGGCGCCAGGCGGGTCAAACCGGACGCTTTCTTTCTTTAAATTTAGCTAAATAAACGCTTAAAAATATACAGTATTTCTTCGCTGACTTATGGGTGATAGTAGACATACTCCTGAGTTTGACGAAATGTTCAAATCAGCTGGATTAAAAAAAAAAGTTCGCTGATTTTTATGCAGGCGCCAGGCGGGTCAAACCGGAGCTTTGTTTCTTTAAATTTAGTTAAATAAACGCTTAAAAAATATATTTCTTACCTCACTACAGCAGACGGGCTCCTGAGCTGAACCAAATGTGAAATCAGCTGGATTTAAAAATCCGCGGTGTGGTTTATGAGTGGTATCTTGCAAACAAAAACAGCGAACCTCACAGCTAATAGCAGCTACATCCATAGCAAGGGGCAGGCAGCGACAGAGTCAGTCAGACCAAAGGAGGCCTTTTTCGGACACATGCATGTAGAAACTTCTGGGCAACTTCATGAGCAGCTCCGTGACTCACGTGACTTCCTGTAGCCGGTGAGATGGGTGATACCAAATTATTTGCAGGGGAGGGGGTCAGTCCTCAGGGAGTTTGTTAAAAACATGCAGCAATTTTACTAAAAAATTTGAATGAATAAAAAAAATCAATTATTGATGTAAGATATGTATAATGACGAAATGATGTCATTTTATTGGGGGGGTTGAAATGACCGGATCAAATTATTGTGGGGGTCAAAACCCCCACAACCCCCGTGTAAATTACGCCTATGTGCGGCCATGGAAAACAGAAGCTGGGTCCAGAATGAACAGGTAGAAACGGATAATTTGCAGCAAATAGCAGAGTGAGCTCCTAGAAAATCCTCCTGAAATTAAAGGCATGATCCAAGCCTGTTTCATCTGGGATGTTCTTATGTCTATTTCTCTGTACTCCATTGTTGTATGTTGCCTGTTGTTTGTTTGTTTGTGCAGCACTTTGGTTGGCCTTGTCACTGTTTAAAGTGCTCTATAAATAAAATGACATGGTATGGTATGGTTTCAGATCAGCAGGGAGCAACAGCGTGATCTGGAATAAAATTATTATTATCCAGGGCCGATAAAATCCTATGAAAACTCCGGCCGGACTCCTCACGAGCACCAAACAGCACTGCTCCTCCGCGCTTCACGTCACCCTGCTTGTCTGGTCCTTCACAGACCACAGCACGAGAGGCCAACCCCTGCGAAAAATGATGAGACTGACCGGGGAGGATGAAGACGTCGCTGGTCTGGTTCTGCTCCAGCCTGGCTCCAATGCTCCGCAGCACGAGAGGCCACCTCCGGTTTGATCTTAGCTGATATCATTATTGATTTTACTTGATTTTATCACTTGTTTTATTTTATTTATTTTTTAAGCAAGCCTAATCTGCATCCACATGATTAGTCGATATTATTATTGATTTTATTTGATTTTATCACTTGTTTTATTTTGATCTTTGCTTTGTTACACTTTGTAGCATTTTGAGATTTTTATTAATGAAAAGTGCATTATAAATGGAATTCATTATTATTATTATTATTATTATTATTAATAAAAAACGGCGAGGCTGACCGGAGAGGCTGAGGTTGTCAGTGACCCGGTTCTGCTCTGGTCCGGTTCCGGCAACACTTCAAAGCAGCCGCACGTCACCTCCAGGTGAGCACAGCGATTCCCATGGAGGTGACCAGTCCTTCGTTTTAAGGTAACTGGGCGCTCAGATATGAGACCGGCTTTAATGTAGACCAAGTCTCCCACAGCCAACTCGGTTCGGTTCTGGTCCTGGGACACAGGTTCGGGCCAGGTACACTTCCCTCACGCCACGAGGCCAATCCAACAAAAGGCAGCAGAAAGGTCAGCAAAACACCTCCTTGGGATTCTTGGTGGAACCAGGTAGAACCACAGGTCCAGATGGGAAATTCAGTTGGGGTCCAGAGAGAGTGGAAAAACCCCACCGGGGCTTCGTGGGATGGCTCCCCAGCTCGAGGGATCACCTGGCCGGCAGGATGCACTCAGACTGACCGGTGGGGTGGAAGCGGCCTAGACTCCTCCTTCACAGAAGGGGAGCTCTTCCTGTCATGTGTATGAGGGGGCGTGACTAATGTTTCTTTTCCACCGCTCGGCTTGGGTCGGATCAGATCGGCTCAATTCGGTTTGGCTCACATGTAGTTTTGTTTCCATAGCACTTCTGTCCCACCGCTCGGCTTGGGTCGGATCAGATCGGCTCAATTCGGTTTGGCTCACATGTAGTTTTGTTTCCATAGCTCTTCTGTCCCCCTTCTGTGGGCGTGGTCCAGAATCCTACTTGTCTTACCACATGGTGGCAGTAGTGTTCCCTCAAGCTATTGCTACATTCCAGTTGTATCGGAAGTCGAAATTACGAACCCGGAATGACGTCATTTCCGAGTTGAATGCGTTCCAGTTAGCTTGTCGGCACGACAGCAAAAACAAGATGGACGCCCGCTACAAAGCTGTTGTTGTTCTTGCTTTGTTGGATTATAAAAGGTTTCTAGACCAATTAGCAGCGAAGTTGAAGATCAATTCTGAGGTTCTTGAAATGCTAACCAGGTATGTTGTTTCAACCAGTATTTTTTATAAAATAAATAAGCTTATTTTTTATGGTCGAGGCTCTTTCACATCTATTTTATAGTTTTAATTCGATCTCTTTTAGGAAAATAGCAGCAGTACAGAAGTTATCATTAGATAAATAAAGTCAGAAAGTGCTGAACATGATGTTTTTCTTTTCTTTTTTACTACCTTAGCATAATAGACCTTTTACCAGTTGACGTCATCGCGCAAAGCTCGCCAGAAACGAGCGTTCTGATTGGACGGCATAAAGCCGAAACCGGATGCCGGGGGGTTAGGAAGGAGCCGAAGAGCTTCGTAATGATAGAGAGTTGTAGAAGCTTGATTTCTTAAAATAGTGGACAACAACTGGTGAAAATGCCTGAACATTGTGCCGCAGATACGAGAGGAGGTGATTATGTGCGCTGATGGAAAATGGGGAACTCCTTCAGGCTTTTTGCGAATGTCCAGCAGGGTGAGCCGTGTGTGTAGTTGTCAACAACCTGTATTATCCAAGCGTCAGAAATAAAAGTTTTAAATTTCTCACACCAATACTTCTGATATTTAGACTGGTTTTGTTATTGTTACAGGTTTAATATCTTCTGTTAGCTGCTATAACTAGCACCACGTCTTCATAAGAGCTCAGTATTAGCACAGTATGTAAACAAAAACATGACGTTTGAGTCACACAAATGTTCACAGCGTCCTTATTTCTTATTTGATTTCTGTAAACTATGTCTTAAATTAAGCCTGAGACAATTGGTGATGTTGTGATGTGAAAAATAATAACTATCCCAAGAGATACATTTATTAGCTTTCCTAGGGAAATTTAATTATCTTTGATTTACTAATGCACTTATGCTGTTTATACAGCTTACACTTTAGACGTAACATGTGTGAAAATCTTAAATATATTACAAACAATATATTTTGCATGTGAATTCCATAATGACACATACAATAGTTGTATATTGTGTTTGTGATTGTTTTTGCAGAGGAGGTGGCTGCAACCATGTTGGAAATACATTCTAAACCAACCTGCACCCTACCTTGTACATGGAAGAGACCAGCCCAAAAACGAACTGCACCTGCTACTTGGATGAGCTGCAAGTTTTAAAGTGAGTTTAATCAGTGTTCCTGAAGACATTTCATATTATGCTTATAACACAAATACCCAGAAAGGTGACTTTCAGTGAAACTTCACCAACAACTGGAATAATACAATATCACTTATCTTGTCTTATCCCAGTCAAAAAACTATTCAACATTGTACAATTGTAGTTTATTGTATTGTGTTAATTATTGTTGTTTTCTAGTGGCACTAAACAATAAATGCAATCACATATGTACGGTTTTAAAATTTAAAACCGTAACATAACCGTAACATAAGAAAACATTTAAAATTTAAATGTTTTCTACAATGGTAAGATCTGGAATAGTTTTTTGACATTTTTTAAAAAACACTTCTACAAACAGATTTGCTAATATGTGTTTGATATCAACCACATTTTTCATGTTGGTGTCATTTAAGGCATGACATCTGTGTTGAGAAGTTTTCCAGGAGAACGCTGAACAGCCTGCGTTTTGACCCACGACATCCTGATGACCGGAATGAGCCCACCATCACTGCTGGCTGGTCTTCACAAGGACATTTTGAGCGTGGAGCCATTCTTGACCTATTGCAGGTTGTAGTAGTAAACATTAAAAACCAATAACGCTTATCTGTATGTTTCTTTAATTCCTTTATTTTGTCTAGATTTTAAAACTACATGTTTTTTTTTTTAAGATATGCTCAAAGACCCTGGCTGCAGTTCTCGATCCAGACTCTCCGGCAGATGAAGTAGCTGACGACCGCGGCCCCTGTTCAATCTCCACGCCATCAGAGAGACCTGCCAGAAGTTCAAAACATCTTTAAATGTCTCACAAGCACACACATTATTTATATAAGTCACAAACAGAAACAACACATACCAGAAGATCAGAACAAGCGCTCAATACAAAAACAACTGGACTTTATTTGTTGCAGAAAACGTTTCACCCTTTCTGCAACAAATAAAGTCCAGTTGTTTTTGCATTGAGCGCTTGTTCTGATTTTATCATGTCCTGGACGACTGAGAATCTTCACCAGCACATACCAGAAGATGTGTTTGTGTTTGTCATTTCACTTGTTAAGGACAGCAGCCTAGGACAGACAGTAACCTGCTAATGTTTTTTTTAATGATGCCTTCTCTGACAACTTGGAGACTTTAGACAGTGTAATGTTTATGTTTTTTTTTTTTTGCTAAGTCATTGGATGACCAGAGAGCTGAACTAGAGAACAGCTCTGACAACAGCAGAGTCATAAAGAGGATTTTCTTTCAGCCTGGTTAGGTCACCATGATAAGAGAGACTGACCTGTTTTTGTTGTAAACGCTCTTTCTTTATCTAGAGAGATTCAAAATCATAAAATGTGACTAAAACAGCATTTGTATATTAACAGATTAAAAAATTTAACTAAAAAAAAGTTCCACTTCACTAAAAGTCAAATTAGAGCACAGATGCTTTATATTTAAAGGTTGGTGTGTTCATTTCTAAATTTAATGTACTACAATCAATGTGTTTTGGGATGTGTGGACTATTTCATTAATCAATTACTGTAATAAACATGGATTTGAATACAGTATATAAATTTGGTCAAATTGGGGAGGGAATGACTGAGCCAGCTGAGGAGTGCTGTGAGTTTTCATTGGATTAGCGTGATGTCCTTCAAAAACTTCAACAAATGTGATGTCACGGTCGACATAATTTATTTAAAATATATATATTTGGATCATGACAGGCCTGACAGGTCCATAAATGCGTGTCGGCCCTGCGGGCAAGCAAATCTTTGTGCACCGCCGGGCCAGTTAGACGCTGCCGGAAACACCTGTACTTACAAAGATATTTTTACTTTATTGCACTTACTGCTAAAAAAGGTCACAACACTCCTTGTACAATACATACCTCTTCCTCAGTGAACTGCTTGTGGCTGGATGCAGAAAATGGGGCAGGTTCAGACTAGCTTCCCTTTTTCCACCTCTGACTTGACATCAAACCCTTTGTCAGCAAGGAGTTGTTGGCCAGTTGCTGCTGTAAAACAAAAAGTATTAATTCATATTTGACAATAAACAAAACAGTCTTTGTAGAGTTAAACTGTATGCTTATACACATTGATGACAGGATTGCTTTTTTTTCTGTGACAGCATGTCACCGATGCTCCCAGCAAAACTGTGCGAATAACTTACAGAAACAGAGAAATGGCTGAAATGTTTTTAAAGTCAGACCTCAAATAATGTTAATAAAACATGTTTGTCTTGTGGAAACTACTACTGTATATTTTTTCAACGCAGAAAGAGTTCAAATGATGACAGCTAACAGTGCAGTGGTCTGTTCATTTTTATACAGCTGCATGTTTTATGCTATTTTATTCACCTGTTATTTCTTCAGGGGGGTTGAAGGAAGAATCTCTTTGCATGTCGCAGGTTGAAACAGGTTGAAACTTCAACACAGGCAGTGGACTGAGGAACAGCGAGGTCTCGTAGTAGACCTAGCTAGCTGCTAGCTTAGCAACTGTCCAGTAGCATTCTGCTGCGGGAGGTTGTTCTCTGTTTTGTCTGTTTCCCATATCCAAGATGTAATGTAGGAACGTAATCCACGGAGCTTGGATCACCACCATCCACGGAGCTTGTCACCACCGCGACCGTTGGCAGTAGTATTGACGCGTCACCCCCAGACTTCCGGAAAATTCTGGAAAAATACGAGTGCGCATGCGCGATGACGTCAACTGGTAAAAGGTCTATAAAGGTTCAGTATGCAGTTTCTGTAGAACTGCAGCACTTAGAAATATTTTCAACAGGCAAAGCATTCTGATCCCTCCCCCTCAGAGCCATATGTGGCTCTGCCCCCTTGTGGTCTGTTGAATTTCAAATTCAAGCTCTGTTTTTATTGGCTGATTCAAATTCAAGCTCTGTTTTTATTGGCTGGTTACAAACTCTGTTTTTATTGGCTGGAAAATGGCGGGTCACCTTTTCTTTTTAGAAATGCTTATTTACCACCTGGAGAAGCAAGGGGACAATATTTTTTTTAATTTTTTTTCAGAGATTACCTGGCTAACATCAGTCTGTCAGGAGGTAGTGACAGAGTGAAGAAATATGTTCATAAAAAAAGCTACATACTGAAGCTTTAAGGAATAGTTAGACTGAGACACACCTTTGCTATAAATATGAGCAAACAAATAATTACTTTTGTTAATCTTTTTAAATTCTTGTAAAAAGTCCTTACGTGCACGCCCCCGCAGCCGCCATTTGGCAGCCAATCGATTTTTGGCACAACAGCGGTCCACATTTCTGGGTTGTCAGTGGTGACTCATAATAGAAGCAGCGTATATGTATTTATGGATTTTTCCACTTTATTAGACACATTTCAACTGATGTCACTATAGGGCGGTGCGACGTGTACGGTGGGAAATACGGTAATTTATTTAATCCGCCACAGAAAGTTGGATATGTCGTGTTTTAACGTCTAAAATAATTTTTGAACGACACAAGACTCGTCCCAAACAAATTTAAACTTACCTCCTGCAATAAAATGCAAAGAGCCGTGAAATAAAACATAAACCAAATCCCTCAGGAACAGACTAACAACACGACACACCTGTGCTAATCCGTTAGCAGGTGAGAGGCAGAACAGACAGGAAGCACAACTTTCAAACTGGCGTTTCAAAATAAAACAGGAAGTCAAGACAAAACATGATGCCTTACAGAAAATATCAAAGAACAAAACAAACCAAATGAAACTTTGGATTATTTACAGACAGTGAACAACGAGAAAAACTAAAAGGCAACACTTAATTATTTATTTTTTGAACAGTAAGTTTTATAATCATTCACCTTTGGGGAAATTTTTTATAAATTATTAAAAACGTGTGGAAATGTAAATGTGACCTGAATGAATTGACTACAACTAAAACTGAAATAAAAACAAGCAGAACAAACACAAAATGTGCAAATTAATGTTTAAACGCTAAAATGAGCAAAGCAATCATTAAAAACTAACATTAATCCTGAGCTAAAAGCTGAAACTGGTGGAACGAAGCATAAATGTGGCTAAAAGCTAAAAGTAGCTGAAATGTAGCCAAAAGCAAAAATTAGCAAAACTGTGGCTAAAAGTTGAAATGAACAAAAACGTTAGCAAAGGGCTACAATTAACAGAATGTTAGCTAAAAGTAGATACATGTTTTAAAGAGCTGAAAGTTACAGAAATGAACTAAAACCAGCAGAAGACAACAAAATACAAATTTACAGTAAGTATGCTAAAGATGTACAAGTATGTTTTCACAGAAATTGAAGAGATCTCAGTTAACGCATCTCTATGAGGAATGTCCATCCATCCATCCATCCAACCATCCATCATCATCCATCCAACCATTCATCCATCATCATCCATCCAACCATTCATCCATCATCATCCATCCATCCACCCATCCATCCAACCATCCATCATCATCCATCCAAACATTCATCCATCATCATCCATCCACCCATCCATCCACCCATCCAACCATCCATCCAACCATCCATCATCATCCATCCACCCATCCATCCACCCATCCATCCACCCATCCAACCATCCATCATCATCCATCCAACCATTCATCCATCATCATCCATCCACCCATCCATCCACCCATCCAACCATCCATCATCATCCATCCATCCAACCATTTATCCATTCTCTTTATCTGCTTCTTCACTTTTTGGGTCGTGGGGGGTCACTGCTCTGGTGCTCATATCCAGCAGTCACTGAGAGTCAGGGTACACCTGGACAGGTCTCAGTCCATCACAGGGACACCTGGACAGGTCTCAGTCCATCACAGGGACACCTGGACAGGTCTCAGTCCATCACAGGGACACCTGGACAGGTCTCAGTCCATCACAGGGACACCTGGACAGGTCTCAGTCCATCACAGGGACACCTGGACAGGTCTCAGTCCATCACAGGGACACCTGGACAGGTCTCAGTCCATCACAGGGACACCTGGACAGGTCTCAGTCCATCACAGGGACACCTGGACAGGTCTCAGTCCATCACAGGGACACCTGGACAGGTCTCAGTCCATCACAGGGACACCTGGACAGGTCTCAGTCCATCACAGGGACACCTGGACAGATCTCAGTCCATCACAGGGACACCTGGACAGAGTCCATCACAGGGACACCTGGACAGGTCTCAGTCCATCACAGGGACACCTGGACAGGTCTCAGTCCATCACAGGGACACCTGGACAGGTCTCAGTCCATCACAGGGACACCTGGACAGGTCTCAGTCCATCACAGGGACACCTGGACAGGTCTCAGTCCATCACAGGGACACCTGGACAGTTCTCAGTCCATCACAGGGACACCTGGACAGGTCTCAGTCCATCACAGGGACACCTGGACAGTCTCAGTCCATCACAGGGACACCTGGACAGGTCTCAGTCCATCACAGGGACACCTGGACAGTCTCAGTCCATCACAGGGACACCTGGACAGGTCTCAGTCCATCACAGGGACACCTGGACAGGTCTCAGTCCATCACAGGGACACCTGGACAGGTCTCAGTCCATCACAGGGACACCTGGACAGGTCTCAGTCCATCACAGGGACACCTGGACAGGTCTCAGTCCATCACAGGGACACCTGGACAGGTCTCAGTCCATCACAGGGACACCTGGACAGGTCTCAGTCCATCACAGGGACACCTGGACAGGTCTCAGTCCATCACAGGGACACCTGGACAGGTCTCAGTCCATCACAGGGACACCTGGACAGGTCTCAGTCCATCACAGGGACACCTGGACAGATCTCCAGTCCATCACAGGGACACCTGGACAGGTCTCAGTCCATCACAGGGATACATACAGACAAATGAGACAAAAAGCATTCTCTCTCTCACCTAGAGTCATTTTAGAGTCACCATCAGTCTAACATGCATGTTTTTGATACCTGGAGAAAACACACACACAGCACGGAGAGAACATGCAAACTCCACCCAGAAAGACCCCTGGAATGGGATTTGAACCGGCAACCCTCTCACTGAGACGCAACAGTTCTACCAACTGAGGCACCGTGCCACCTTACGGGGAAATTTAGTTTACTTTTTTTTTAAATATATTTTGAATACGATAAGAAAAACCAAATGTGGCAGCATCGTATTCTCCGTGGAGACGGACATTTTGACGTGTACAGTCGGTTGAGACAGTTGAGTAAAACGAAATAGCTGAATCCAAAAACCGTAGAAAAGAAATTAATCCGCAGTGAATGTTGTTTTCACATCGTTCATGACGTCTTCGCCCACGATGAGTGGATGGAAACGTTGGACGTGACGATACGAACGCCACTCATGAACATACAGAACGCTATCGTCCCGCACCATCACTGATGGCGTTGAGAATCCAGAACATTCTGCTCTTCCCTCAGCGCTCCTCACTGCCAGCTCCATTTATTTTTAACCTTCTTCAGTGTGTGGTCCTTCGTATCTGCGTTTGCACGTCCCGCTCTTTGTGTGTTCCTCGCTGGGCTCGCACCTTCGGGCGAGTCGATCCTCTTACCGTAATACCGTTGCCTAATCTCAGAGGCGTATCAGAGGCAGCTCAGCACTAATAGGTTCACACAAATGGGATCTGGTGGGAACCCTCCCAATCCTCCCGCCGTAGTAAATACGGCGAGCACTATCCACGTGCGCCTGCGGGCCTTCGACGTGGAACTGATGCAGATTCGACGGAGAGGCTCGGAGATAGCAGCCGATAACAAAACAGAAGATTTACATCGTGTTAACGGTGCTACAGCGGTAATTTCATTGACTGTGGAGATGACTCGGACCAAGTTTTAACTTTTAAACTCTGATGGGAACAAACGACAGACGCGCTGTTAAAATATCAAAGTCTGAAGATAAATAACACCAATAAGACCAAGTAAAACTTTTCTTAAAGGAACTCCAAGAAATCACCCACCACCCTCGATTCCAAAAGATTCAACAAAGATTTTGTGTGATCTCTGGTTTGTGTGTTGGGGATGACCCTCAGCTACTACCACTCCGACTTTTATAAAACTGTCTTTTAGCCATTATTTGATGTGGCAACCATCTTGGATGAGGGTAACTCCAGATGATCTCTTGTAGAGATTCAAACAAAACTTTATGTATTGATAAGTCCCGTGGTTCACAGGATATTTTGCTAACAGACAATCAAATTCTAGCTCGTTGCAATAATAAAATACTTTTCATGGTTGTAAGCCATTAAAATGATCTTTAAGCTATATGACTATGAAGTTACTTAATGTACAAAAATATATTTTTAGTGCTGTTGTGCTTTTAAAAGCAGTTGCAGTCAAATTTAACAAACATTTTAGTTTATTTTGTAACTGAAGGTTCAAACTAACATTTTAGCTTCATGTACGGCTGCACGGAGCTTAAATTAAAAACTGTCGCCTCACAAAAAGTTCCAGGTTCAATTCTCAGCACCTCCATTCTGTAAGATGTTTACTGGATAAAATACCGGAGTGTCCTGTCAAACTCAGTGGGTTTTGACCGGATACTCCGGTATTTTTATTTACCGGTAATATGATTAAAGTTAGGCTCAAATGATAATTTTTTAAAAACATGGCTGCACTGTGGAGTGGAGTTTAGAGCTGATGCCTCACAGGAAGAGGACCACTGGTTTGAATACTTTTATACACAAATCCCTGTTTCCATGTTTTTTTTCCCGGATACTCCGGTACTCTGGGATTTTAATTCAATATTAAAGTAAGGGACAAAATATATTTTTTAAATATAGCTGCACAGTGGAGTGGAGGTTAGCGCTGATGTCTCTGGACCTCTGGTTTGAATCTTTACCTTTAAAGGTATAACCTGGGACCCATGGGTTTTCTCCGGAGACTCCGGTACTTTCTTTCACACTTCAAAAACAATCAGTTGGAGATCCTAAATTGACTTCGAGTACATCTCTGTTGAACTTGCTTCTTATTTGTTCTACAGATTTTTTTAATTATAAACTAACTTTGATCATTACATTTTTTTCATGGAACCATTCACGTTATACAATCTTTACATATTTTTATCTACGTTTAAACTTTTGTATTTACATGTTTTTCCTTTTGCACTTTTGTAATGGTCTTTTGATTGTGTACGTTCCTCTGTGTTTTATTTCTTATTATATACTTTTTTGTTTTGCGTGTTTTGATTTTTTTTCTTCTGCTACAAAAATGCAGATTTTTCCACTGACGGACAAACACTGTGACCCTTTATTCTTCAGCTACACACAGCTCTTTAAACTGATATGTTAAAATTCAAACACACTCATAGTTGTTTAAAAAAAAAAAGAACAATTAAATTCAGTTTATTTCTGTAGGTCCAGGTCCTAACAGAAGTTTTCTCATGACACTGAACTGAGACATTCACACACATAAATGTCAATTATTAAAGTTCTCTCTGAGAAAGCAGCAGACTGTGTTGAATCTTCACTTCATCACAGTCTCCATCCTGAGCACAAAGGAGACAGTGGAAAGAAAAACAAATTTTAAAAGGAAGAAACCTCCAGAAGGACCAGCTCAGGACGAGCGTCCATCTGCTTCAACCAGCTTGTTTGAGAGGACAGGAAGTAGAAACAGACAAACACAGAATGACATGTCCAGGTGCACTGTCTACAGTCCAGGTGCACTTTCTACAGTCCAGGTGCACCGTCTACAGTCCAGGTGCACTGTCTATAGTCCAGGTGCACCGTCTACAGTCCAGGTGCACCGTCTACAGTCCAGGTGCACCGTCTATAGTCCAGGTGCACTTTCTATAGTCCGGGTGTACTGTCTATAGTCCAGGTGCACCGTCTACAGTCCAGGTGCACTTTCTATAGTCCGGGTGTACTGTCTATAGTCCAGGTGCACCGTCTACAGTCCAGGTGCACTGTCTACAGTCCAGGTGTACTTTCTACAGTCCAGGTGCACCGTCTACAGTCCAGGTGCACCGTCTATAGTCCAGGTGTACTTTCTATAGTCCGGGTGTACTGTCTATAGTCCAGGTGCACTTTCTATAGTCCGGGTGTACTGTCTATAGTCCAGGTGCACTTTCTATAGTCCAGGTGCACTTTCTATGGTCCAGGTGCACTGTCTATAGTCCAGGTGCACTTTCTACAGTCCAGGTGTACTGTCTATAGTCCAGGTGCACTTTCTATAGTCCGGGTGTACTGTCTATAGTCCAGGTGCACTTTCTATAGTCCAGGTGCACTTTCTATGGTCCAGGTGTACATTATATAGGAGGACAGATAGAAAACATGTTAAGATAGAAATAATTACAAATACAAACGGGGAAAGTAGCACAAGTAGACAGCAGCAGAGAGGACATGTGGTCAGTTTGTCCTCCAGCAGTCTGAGTCTATAGCAGAACTAAGGGACAGCTCAGGAAACCCAAGCCAACACTAACTATAGGATTTATGAAAAAGGAAAGTGTTAATCCCAGTCTTCAAACTGGACAATGTGTCAGCCTCATGGACAGAAACTGGAAGTTGGTCCACAAGAGAGGAGCCTGACAACTGAAAGATCTTCCTCCCATTCTGCTGCTGGAAACTCTAGGAACCACAAGTAAACCTGCAGTCTGAGAGTGAAGTGCTCTGTTAGGAAAATATGGAGCAATAAGATCTGTAATATAAGATGGAGCTAGGTTGTTGATGTCTTTGTATGTTAAGATTTTAAGTAAACATGAGAATTGAAAGTTTCACCTCCCATTCCTTTTCTGGAAATTCTAAGAACCACAAATAAACCTGTAGTCTGACTCTAGGAACCACGAATAAACCTGCAGTCTGATAACTGAAAGCTCGGCCATATTTCCATCCATCCCTTTCCTAACCCATCCCCGCTTTTGACTGTCCTGGTTGTGGTTAGCTGGTGTTCGTCTCAGACAGTCCTATTTATTATTTTTTCTTCCTGAATGATGGCAGACATTTCGACAAGCAGGGATC
>JBBPBX010009134.1:32072-52611 GCA_038048925.1 Garcialebias charrua | reverse complement strand
CAGAGGAGGTTCTCGTGATGGGCCAGAGTCTGGTCCAACTGTTGAGTCTCCTCTGTCTCACCTGTATTTGAAGGTTCACTTACCGGGCTTGTGGTCTCGGTTGGGGATTCCCTTGTGACCTCAGCCGTACCTGCTGTTAGACAGTCAGTGTCCTGACCTTGGGGAGGCACCACGATTGGCAGTGGACTGCTCACTGTGGCCCACATTGTCTGATTGCCATAATTTATAATCGCTTCAAAGCGATTTATAAAATCTTGGCCAACCAAAAATGGAGTCTGGAGTGAGTCACGTTCAGACACATACACCGGGTGGTATAGTGACATTTCGCCAATCTGCATGTGAACCATGGCTATTAGGGTTGTTCTCGTCTTTGCGAGGCCCTGTTGCTCACCATAAGTGTATTTCACAAAGGGTATTTGCCTGTCAACATCGTTAGCGGCGGTCCTTAGCTCCTCAAACAGTTCGGCTGACATGGTAGACACGTCTGAGCCGCAAACCAGGAGTGCTTCTTGCGCGAGGACCCCTTCCAATGTGAGTGGCAGGTAAGCTCTCTTAGCTATCCCCCTTTTTATAAAGTTACACAGAAACCGTTTAGGTTTTTTCACACGTTTCTGTGTACGTGTGACTCTGTCTGTGTAATCTTCGTCGCTGTCAGCATCATGATGGCTGTCTGCCTCATGACCTTCAGGATGTGGATTTTCAGCAATTTGTTTGCTGGGAGGAGACCCAGAGGAAGACCCAGGATACGCTGGAGGGACTATGTTTCTCGGCTGGCCTGGGAACGCCTTGGGATTCCCCCAGAGGAGCTGCTCCAAGTGGCTGGGGAGAGGGAAGTCTGGGCCTCCCTACTTAGGCTGCTACCCCCGCGACCCGACCCCGGATAAGCGGAAGAAAATGGATGGATGGATGGATGTTTGCTGTCAGCATCTTGATTTTCAGGACGCTGATCATCAGCAATTTGTTTGCTGTCAGCATCTTTGTCAATGTTGACGTTGTTGTCGTCAACTGTGTGCACTGAGTCGTTGCAAAAGGCAGTGCTGCGC
Source organism: Garcialebias charrua (assembly GCA_038048925.1). NCBI lineage: Eukaryota > Metazoa > Chordata > Actinopteri > Cyprinodontiformes > Rivulidae > Garcialebias > Garcialebias charrua. Next base: position 51,568 of record JBBPBX010009134.1, on the reverse strand, counting down.
ATCGCTTCATCAGGATGAACAACGTTGTATATGTTATCATCAAGGACAACGTCACACGTTGTGTCAGCTTGGTCAACCACTGTAACATTCAAATCATTTGACAAACAACTTACAACCTCAGCCACTTCCGCGCGCGGAGGCGTCGTTTCCTTAATCTGGAGCTTATGTGACTCTTTGTATGTCTCGAACTGTGCAGTTCGAGGTGCAGGGGCAGGAGGGCCGCTTCTCGGGGGTACATGTCGGGACAGACCATTGTTCAATTGGTCACGGCCCCCAGACATCAAATTCTCTCGAAGTTCACCCACTGTGAGGCCTAGATCAAAACCTTTCTGGTTCGATCTGAACCATCTTGGTTCACCTAGAGAGCGAACACCTACCTTTTGTGGTCCTTTGCTCATCCTAGGGCTTTCAACCTGAGATGCAGGAGGAGTAGAACTCCCTGTGAACCGATCAGAGTCACTGTTCCAGCTGGACACAATCTGTGGTTTGTTATCATGACAATCCTGTTTACTCTCGCACTCTGTAGGAGAGGGAACCTCTTCTATTTTCTGCGAGTGGGATGTGACCTCTTGACCTGGGCACACCACTGAGGGTGTCCTGGGTAGTATCCTTGTCTCAAAAACCCACGCAGCGTAATCTTTTATCTTTTCCATGGCAACCGTTTTGCAATCAAACGTTAAGTGAACACATTTCATTTGGAAAGGCATGAGATGCGTAGTGAAAAGATTTTTAAACTCCTCATCTTCCTCTAAGCCAGGGACAATTTTGTCCCCGGAGTAGGCCGAGAGGAGCCTGTCGTAGAACGACAGGGGACTTTTCCACGTATCCTGATGGACGTTCCATGCAGCCAAGTAATTAGCATACGATGAAGCAGATTCTCCCACTTTGCGATAAGCACGGGCAGGAATCCCAAGGTCCCCACGCATCCATCTAGGATAGACAGGAGAGGAGGCCCTATCAGGTGATGCGCCTGTTTGAACATCCATCTTTGTACTGATTTTCTGTGAAAAATCAAGGAAAGTGGGTCTTATTTCACAGTGTGCAGTCTCACCATGTGATGCCTGCGACAGTCAACATGGAGTCCAAGATGTGAAATCAAATAAAAATCAGTGATTTCTATTAATATGTCGACCCGTGACAAGGTCAAACAAAATCGGACATCGTTGTGTGATCTTTGTGAAAATCAAGACAAAAGATGCCTCATGTCTTGTTATTTTAAACTTGCAGTTTAAAATAAAGTAGACAGCCTTGTAGCACAGAATTTATGATAAAAGTGTCGAGTTTTATCAAAAACAGACAAGTCTGTATTAATTCTGTGTAACTGTTCTGCTTTCAACATTTGATTATATGTGAAAATCAAATGAAGGATGCCTTGTGTCAAACACGCCACTGTACTCTATTTAAAAAACAGGAAAGCTGACATGTGGACCTTATTGCATCAAACTGTAGTCTAATGCAACCAGCAACCAGCAGATGGGGGTGCCACGCCGGATAAGTTTATCACAGCAACTGCAATTCTCTTTCCGACCGCTATAGAGGCGCTGTTGTCACCTGTGAGCGAAGCTGCAACTTCAAACATTCATTCACAGACGTCTAACAACGGATCAAAGCATCAATCAGAAAGATCCAGAGCCTTCACGTGACAAAACTCTAGAACCCCAGTCTCACAAAAGATGAAACGATGTGAGAAACATTGGTTGGACTGTGAAACTTTAAACTGTGTTTAAAAGAAAAAGGTCGGTCCTCATAAAGCAGTTGAGCTCCCGGTGTCACGTGACCTGGTCACATGGCGATCGGTAGTATCTGAACAACTTACTCATACACCCACTAAAATCTCAAAAACACCGCGTTGAAACAGTCTTTTCAAAAGATAGTAACGGGCAACAAGCCTAAAACTTGTCTGGGACAAGCAGCTGAAGTTAAAGTTGACGAGGAGTGAGCTCCTCACCCCCCTTTAGCGTCAACACCTACAGCGTAATCGACCAATCACAGCGAAGACAGAACATGCAGTTCTAAAACCCAAGTGTTCATGGGAAATGAAGTCTTCTAAACCTTACGTCACTCACGTGCGACGTGCCGTTCGAGCGATGCGTTCACGGGCCTGCGGTCGGTCGAACAATAGCGTGGAACGGACTTTTCAACGTTCTAAAACACTTATAAATATCGCAAAACACCGCGGTAAAGCCAGTCTTCGACGATATTACGTGCATAGAACGAACAACACAGATAAACTGTCAGAAATGTGTGCAAAAATGAATATCTGACAACCAGCAGTCTACAGAACCAACTTTTTTGAACACGACACACAAAGGACCAATCACAGCGCTTGTGTAGCCGAATGTCTCTCGGAACCGCTAACGTTAGCTCGACCCAAAGTTCTGGACACTCTTTCACAAAATAAACGTAGAATACACCACAGAAAATACTGCTAACGAGCCCAATCATATCCAGGCTACTCCCCACGCCTTCCAGAGAAGGCAGCAAGCTAACTGTTTAAACAACGGACTTTACGTCTATCGGAACCGGAGGTCGGAACGTCCGGTCCAAAGCCGAGTGGGTTTCACCCGAACCTCAGCCAAACACGTTGTAACAGATTTAGGTAAAATGGAGCAGCAAATAAGTGAAACAGACCTTCAACAGCAATCCACAGATGTAATAAAAAGAAGCAGAGAACGTGACACGGCGGTCACAAAATGACAAATGCACTCTTTTGTTTGCGACACGGTTTGAATCGTCTCCCAACCACAAACATTCATTCATCCGCAGCTTCAAACATACGTTGAAATGTGAAAGAAAAAATAATTCTAACGGGAAACGCACCAGACAATGCCACGATTAGCAATCTCCGACACTCACCAGCCAGAACTATTCTACAAGTCCACAACAGGATAAAAACTATATGCCAACATGTTATGAGCACAGAAACATCAATTCAATCTTTCAGAAGACCTGTACACGGCCACCAATTGTAATAATATTGATAAATATATCAGTTTGCTGACTTATCTATCCCCGTACGGGCCACCAATTGTAATAATATAGATAAATACAGGGAACCCCCGACCTACGAACGAGTTAGGGACCTAAGAACGGTTCGCAGCTCGATCCGTTCGTAGGTAGGGGGTGAAAATTATATTAAAAAAAAAATTTATTCATTCATTCATTCATTCAACCTTTATTTATCATGCTAACGGAGCGCGCACACACATTAAATGTACAGTAGTGTACTGTAATGTTAAACATTGCTATTCACATTTACAGAATAAATAAAAATATATTTTCTTACTTTGAGATGGTCAAAGCCGACATCTTAGGTTGCCATGCGTTGATTGTTGTCGGGGCCGAGCAGCGCGGCGGCCGGCCAGTGAACCACCGCAGCTGCTCCAGACCTGTTAGCTAGCTGGCTAGCTTCTGCTAGCCAAGCCATGAGCTGGTGTTGGAGCGGCGGCGCGATCAATCTGTAGCTCCTGCTCCAGCCTGAGACGTCCACAGAGCTCACAGAGACGTTTCCAGCTCGTAATTAATCCATATGAAGCCATCCTGGTCACCAGTCTTCGGCCGGCTACCGTGTTAGCTCCCGTGTTAGCTTCTGGAGCTAGCCAGGCCGGAGGTGTAGCCAGGCCGGCCGGAGGTGTTCGCACGGCGGCCTGGCACGATCGGCGATAAATCCGCTACTGCCTGAGACATCCACAAAGTTCACAGAGACGTTTCCAGCTCGTAATTAATCCATATGAAGCCATCCTGGTCACCAGTCTTCGGCTGGCTCCCGGGCAGCTAACCTAAAATGGCGTCCGGTGTTCTGTGACCGGAGACCCCAGTGACTGAACCTAAAATGGCGTCCGCCGTCCGGTGTTCTACATTAATTTGTGACCGTGTAAACTGAAGACCTACTTCCTGTTGCCCAAGAATGCTCAGAAATTGCTCAAAAATGATCAGAAATGATCTTTTTTATCATAATTATTATTTATAAAGCCTTTAAAACAACCAGAACATGAAATTAAGAACATTTAAACACAAAAACACAAAAAAAAAAAAAAAAAATTTTTTTTTTTTTTAATACAGTAATTTCATATTTTTATTAAATATGATATGTTCGTAGGTCCCGTGGTTCGCAGGTCGATGGGGTCGTAGGTCGGGGGTTTCCTGTACGTCAGTTTGCTGACTTATCTATAATTTAGATGATAAATTTGAGCAGGTTTAGACTGACACAAATTTATCATCAGTTATACGGGTTCTCAACTTTTTCAGATTAAATCAATAAATCTGTGGCTCAGTGAATGTAATGTAACTTGACAGGAAACGTTATTATGTTGACCTACCAAAGGCAGAGTCATTTAATAACAAAATCATCAAATTACAATCACAACATATTTACATAGATTGATCGATCACAACTTATAACTAACTTTTCAGCAGATTAAAACATAAGACAACAGAACACAAGTTAATGGGTCTTATATTAACTTATTTCTGTGGCACAAACTTACAGTTTACATTTAGAAATAAACATAAGGAGTTAAGGAGGAAGATTAAAGAAAGGAAATGGTTGAATCTTATCTTGAGATGTTTAACCAGAGTGGCTCATCCTCTGTTCGGTTTCGGCTGGACATCCGTACCGTGATGAAACGACGTTTACCTTTGTGAAGATTTTCTTATCTCGACTCCAGTAAATTAGTCAAGCCAGACGCGCATGCCTTGCTGCGTTTTACAGGCGACAGATTTTCATCTTGCCACGGTCTCGTGAGGTCTGCTTTGGCCTCCCAGAGTAATGTTATCAGCTCCGGTTTGGTTTCAAGATAACTTCCAGGAAAAGTTCACAGCTTGGAGCTGGGATACTCAGGTGGCTCACAGCTGACGTGCTGTTTAAGCCTCGCTGAATACGTGAGCCTTTGACTGATGGCCGGAGTCTATCAGCTTGTAGAAAGACGTCTATGCATTTTTCATTCTCCCAGAGAACTCACTGTGGTTTAGCTCGTGGTTCCCTTTGCATTCCAAGAATCAACAGGAAGTGTCCCTTTAAGAAGGGGGTGTAACTTAGTCACATACTTCCTGCTGATTGGTTGTCATACCCCTAGAGAGGTTGTGACTTTGCAAGTGAGTGAGTTTGAGTGACAGATGATAGGGTAGACAGTACATAGAAAAACATGCGTCAGAAGATGCAGGTGCATGTGAGCAAGCCATGTACATGTAATGAAATAATGTAACTGTAAGGTATTTAAACACTTACTGGACCACCATTATTGTAGATGCGCAGGTCTGAGCAGAGTTTATCTGCACAAACTGCCACCAATGCGCGAGTTCTTCCTTTTTCCGATACTAAATTGCTTTTACTGTAATTAGGAAAAATTTAATTTCACAAGAGGCTTCAACTTATGTTGGTCTACCAAAAAAATAGACCTTTTATTGAAACTATCACAAAAATTACATTAAACATTTGTATCGATATTAGCTCTGATCTAATAACTACGTTGACAAGAATTCAAATTAAAACAAACAGACAGTTAGGATTTAACTGTTGGCACATTACTTGACAGATTAATAGCTTATGAAAAATAAGAAAATAGGAGGAAGAAGATGAATGAAAGCTAAGTTAACGAAGTTAATTATTTTGAAAACAACCAAGGTGGCAAACTTTCCCATACAGGTCTTAGTTGGGCTTCTCACATGCTCAGAACACATCAACGCCTCGTTACCTGTTGACGATACGTCTTGGAGATAAGAGTCGAAGTTTGTGGACACTAACGGACTGTGTTGTCCAGTTCACGCCCAGATGACCTCCGCGCGTGTGAGCTGATTCAGACGAGCAAGAAGCGCGCTTCTCCCGGCAGGAATAGAGCCAGCTACTGGCTGGACTTTCAAAATAAAACTTCAGAAAACAAATTCTTCCAGCAGATGAGTGAGTGAGTTACAGTAAGCTTTACTGTAACCCAGCTGAAACGTGGGTCTAGTTGACATATGACCGGAACGTCTCCAGCTTTTCCAGAGGAGAGAAACCAGTTGCGAGTTAGTTCTCTTCCAAGCACTAAAGCAAAAAGCAGGAAATGACCTTTATATGGGAGGCGGGGTCTTCCCCACCTCCTTGATGACTACTGGCTGAACTTAACAAAATAAGAGATGGGTTTTCATCTAATAGGCAGAATGGTCTCTGAAGGACAACAGGAAAACTGTTTACAAAATCGGCCAGATGGCCTGCTTGTGAGCACCGAGAATATTATGGCTAACTTCATAGACAACACAGAGAAGGAAGTAGCACAGCCTTTACGTCCCAGATTCAGAACCTGCTTGTTCTTGCAGAAATAAAACCAGCAGAAGGTCAAAGCTCATGAAAGTAACAGATCATCATTAAAATGACAAAAATATACTGTTGATCAATTCTGAATTAACACACATTAAAGAGAAAGTTCAATCTGATTAATTAGTGTCCATTAATTCATAATAATTGTAAACCAATATAAGTGTCCAATCGTCTCCTTGAGGGCCTCAAGAAGGTGCAGCACCGAGAGTCTCAGAGAGACGTGGAGAGGTGTACTTAAAGGTCAAGCCTAAAATATCAGAGGTTAGGTGTATTACTACAGTCCCCCTTTTTGGAAGTCATCGCCTGTCCTTGGAGATGAGTTCCAACACGAAAGGATACCACCGAATGTCTCTGACCTCTATGTAATCCAGCAAGTGGAAAAAAAAAAAAAAAAAAAGTTCAAAATTATACTCCCATAATGTTTTTGGAAATTCCATACTGTTCGTAGGTAATCCCATTGCGGTAAGCTTTCAATCCTTTGGAAAACATAGTCTGTTAACCCATGGAAAACTGAGTCTGTGATCCTTTGGAAAACAAAGTCTTATAATCCACAACGGTAAATCCACAACGATGGGGGTTATTGATTTCATCAGCAAGAATGGTTTTTAATCAGCATGTAGAGGGGATCCCTCGATTGAAGCAGAGGAGGCGGGCCTTGGATGAAGGTTGAAGACCAACGTTGGATCAGCAGGTCCCCACATCGAAGGTGAAGTGAAGTGAAACGACTTTTAAACAGGTAATCTTCCTCAATCCCAGTGACAGTTTTATCCCCTGTGTAAACAGAGAGAAGCCTGTCGTAAAACACCAGAGGATGTTTAACTGGTTCCTGAAGGACGTTCTTTGCAGCTAAGTGCCTATCAAAGGATGCACCTGTTAGAACGTCCATCTTTGTACTGATTTTCTGTGAAAAATCAAGGAAAGTGGGTCTTATTTCACAGTGTGCAGTCTCACCATGTGATGCCTGCGGCAGTCAACATGGAGTCCAAGATGTGAAATTAAATAAAAATCAGTGATTCCTATTAACTTGTCGACCTGTGACAAGGTCAAACAAAAACGGCTGTCGTGAGAGTTTTGTGAAAATCAAAACAAAGGACGCCTCATGTGTGTTATTTTAACCTTGCAGTTTAAAATAAAATAAAAACAGACAGTTTGTTTTGCACAGAATCAATGATAAAAGTGTCAAGTTTTATCAAAAAGCAGACATGTCTGTATTAAATCTGTGTAACTGTTCTGCCATCAACATTTGATTTTATGTGAAAATCAAATGAAAGGTGTGCTGTGAGTACAATATTTCAAATTGTTCCCCGTTTAAAAACAGGAACGTTCAAACGTACAAATTACAGGAAGACTGCGTCTTCTCCAGTAACCAGCAGGTGGGGTGAGCAGCGCTGGATAAATTTATCACAGCGACTGCAATCCTCTTACTGACCGCTATAGAGGCGCTGTTGTCACCTGTGAGCGCAGCCGTGAGCTGCCAAACATTCACAGACGTCTAACAACGGATCAAAAACAGCAAATCAGAAAGCCCAGAGCCCTGACGTGACAAAACTCTAGTATCCCCTTTCTCACAAAAATGAAATTATGTGAGTAAAATCGGTTGGACTGTGAAACATTTTAAACTGCGTTTAAAAGAAAAAAGGTCGGGCCTTCAAAGTAGTTGCCACTGCCGGTGTCACGTGACCTGGTCACATGGCGATCGGTAGTTTCTGAACAACGTACTCATACATCCACCAACATCTCAAAAACACCGCGATGAAGCAGTCTTTTCAATGACAGTAATGGACAAACAAGCCTGAAACTTGTCTGGGACAAGCAGCTGAAGTGAAAGTTGACGAGGAGCGGGGCTTCACCCACTGCGCAAGCGTCAACACTTACAGCGTAATCGACCAATCACAGCGAAGACAGAACTGTAGTTCTAAAACCCAAGTGTTCATGGGAAACTGTGTCTTCCAAACCTAACGCCGCCCACGTGTGACGCGCCGTTCGAGCGGTGCGGTGTGTTCACGGACCTATGGTCGGTCGAACAAAAGCGTGGAACGGACTTTTCAACGTTCTAAAACAGTCATAAATATCGCAAAACACCGCGGTTAAGCCAGTCTTCGACGATATCACGTGCATAGAACTCAAACAACACAAATAAACCGTCAGAAATGTGTACATAAATGAATCTGACAACCAGCAGTCTACAGAAACCAACGTTCTTGAACACGACACACAATGGACCAATCACAGCGCTTTAAGCAGCCATTTTGTCTCGGAACCGCTAACGACTAGCTCGACCCAAAGAACTGGACACACTTTCACAAAATAAACGTATTTTTACACCGCAGAAAACTCTGTAAATGAGCTCAACACATCCAGGCTAACTTCCACGCCCCCCAAAGAAGGCAGCACGCTAACTGTTTAAACAACGGACTTTACGTCACTCGGAACCGGATCCTGTCCGGTCCAAAAGCTGAGTGGGCTTTACCCGAACCTCGGCTAACAACACGTTGTAACAGATTAGGTAAAAATGGAGCAGCAAAGAGTGAAACAGACCTTCAACAGCAAACCGCAGATGTAATAAAATGAAGCAGAGGTGACACGGCGGTCACAACAATGAAAAAATGCATGCAGCCCAGCGACACGTAATGAAACGTCTCACAACCACAACCATCATTCATTTGCAGCTTCAAGCATACGTTGAAATGTGAAAGAAAAAATAATTCTAACGGGAAACGCACCAGACAATGCCACGATTAGCAATCTCTGAGACACTCACCAGCCAAAACTATTCCATAAGTCCACAACAGGATGCAAACTATGCCAACAAATACCGCGACAATAAGCTACACAAAACAACTTAATAATCGTTCTAGGAACTCGGACGAGCCACCAAATGTAATGAAATAATGTAACTGTAAGGTATTTAAACACTTACTGGACCACCATTATTGTAGATGCGCAGGTCTGAGCAGAGTTTATCTGCACAAACTGCCACCAATGCGCGAGTTCTTCCTTTTTCCGATACTAAATTGCTTTTACTGTAATTAGGAAAAATGTAATTTCACGAGAGGCTTCAACTTATGTTGGTCTACCAAAAAAATAGACCTTTTATTGAAACTATCACAAAAATTACATTAAACATTTGTATCGATATTAGCTCTGATCTAATAACTACGTTGACAAGAATTCAAATTAAAACAAACAGACAGTTAGGATTTAACTGTTGGCACATTACTTGACAGATTAATAGCTTATGAAAAATAAGAAAATAGGAGGAAGAAGATGAATGAAAGCTAAGTTAACGGAAGTTAATTATTTTGAAAACAACCAGGGTGGCAAACTTTCCCATACAGGTCTTAGCTGGGCTTCTCACACGCTCAGAACACATCAACGCCTCGTTACCTGTTGACGATACGTCTTGGAGATAAGAGTCGAAGTTTGTGGACACTAACGGACTGTGTTGTCCAGTTCACGCCCAGATGACCTCCGCGCGTGTGAGCTGATTCAGACGAGCAAGAAGCGCGCTTCTCCCGGCAGGAATAGAGCCAGCTACTGGCTGGACTTTCAAAATAAAACTTCAGAAAACAAATTCTTCCAGCAGATGAGTGAGTGAGTTACAGTAAGCTTTACTGTAACCCAGCTGAAACGTGGGTCTAGTTGACATATGACCGGAACGTCTCCAGCTTTTCCAGAGGAGAGAAACCAGTTGCGAGTTAGTTCTCTTCCAAGCACTAAAGCAAAAAGCAGGAAATGACCTTTATATGGGAGGCGGGGTCTTCCCCACCTCCTTGATGACTACTGGCTGAACTTAACAAAATAAGAGATGGGTTTTCATCTAATAGGCAGAATGGTCTCTGAAGGACAACAGGAAAACTGTTTACAAAATCGGCCAGATGGCCTGCTTGTGAGCACCGAGAATATTATGGCTAACTTCATAGACAACACAGAGAAGGAAGTAGCACAGCCTTTACGTCCCAGATTCAGAACCTGCTTGTTCTTGCAGAAATAAAACCAGCAGAAGGTCAAAGCTCATGAAAGTAACAGATCATCATTAAAATGACAAAAATATACTGTTGATCAATTCTGAATTAACACACATTAAAGAGAAAGTTCAATCTGATTAATTAGTGTCCATTAATTCATAATAATTGTAAACCAATATAAGTGTCCAATCGTCTCCTTGAGGGCCTCAAGAAGGTGCAGCACCGAGAGTCTCAGAGAGACGTGGAGAGGTGTACTTAAAGGTCAAGCCTAAAATATCAGAGGTTAGGTGTATCACTACAGTCCCCCTTTTTGGAAGTCATCGCCTGTCCTTGGAGATGAGTTCCAACACGAAAGGATACCACCGAATGTCTCTGACCTCTATGTAATCCAGCAAGTGGAAAAAAATCAAAAAAAGTTCAAAATTATACTCCCATAATGTTTTTGGAAATTCCATACTGTTCGTAGGTAATCCCATTGCGGTAAGCTTTCAATCCTTTGGAAAACATAGTCTGTTAACCCATGGAAAACTGAGTCTGTGATCCCTTGGAAAACAAAGTCTTATAATCCACAACGGTAAATCCACAACGATGGGGGTTATTGATTTCATCAGCAAGAATGGTTTTTAATCAGCATGTAGAGGGGATCCCTCGATTGAAGCAGAGGAGGCGGGCCTTGGATGAAGGTTGAAGACCAACGTTGGATCAGCAGGTCCCCACATCGAAGGTGAAGTGAAGTGAAACGACTTTTAAACAGGTAATCTTCCTCAATCCCAGTGACAGTTTTATCCCCTGTGTAAACAGAGAGAAGCCTGTCGTAAAACACCAGGGGATGTTCACCTGGTTCCTGAAGGACGTTCTTTGCAGCTAAGTGCCTATCAAAGGATGCACCTGTTAGAACGTCCATCTTTGTACTGATTTTCTGTGAAAAATCAAGGAAAGTGGGTCTTATTTCACAGTGTGCAGTCTCACCATGTGATGCCTGCGGCAGTCAACATGGAGTCCAAGATGTGAAATTAAATAAAAATCAGTGATTCCTATTAACTTGTCGACCTGTGACAAGGTCAAACAAAAACGGCTGTCGTGAGAGTTTTGTGAAAATCAAAACAAAGGACGCCTCATGTGTGTTATTTTAACCTTGCAGTTTAAAATAAAATAAAAACAGACAGTTTGTTTTGCACAGAATCAATGATAAAAGTGTCAAGTTTTATCAAAAAGCAGACATGTCTGTATTAAATCTGTGTAACTGTTCTGCCATCAACATTTGATTTTATGTGAAAATCAAATGAAAGGTGTGCTGTGAGTACAATATTTCAAATTGTTCCCCGTTTAAAAACAGGAACGTTCAAACGTACAAATTACAGGAAGACTGCGTCTTCTCCAGTAACCAGCAGGTGGGGTGAGCAGCGCTGGATAAATTTATCACAGCGACTGCAATCCTCTTACTGACCGCTATAGAGGCGCTGTTGTCACCTGTGAGCGCAGCCGTGAGCTGCCAAACATTCACAGACGTCTAACAATGGATCAAAAACAGCAAATCAGAAAGCCCAGAGCCCTGACGTGACAAAACTCTAGTATCCCCTTTCTCACAAAAATGAAATTATGTGAGTAAAATCGGTTGGACTGTGAAACATTTTAAACTGCGTTTAAAAGAAAAAAGGTTGGGCCTTCAAAGTAGTTGCCACTGCCGGTGTCACGTGGTCACATGGCGATCGGCAGTTTCTGAACAACGTACTCATACATCCACCAACATCTCAAAAACACCGCAATGAAGCAGTCTTTTCAATGACAGTAATGGACAAACAAGCCTGAAACTTGTCTGGGACAAGCAGCTGAAGTGAAAGTTGACGAGGAGCGGGGCTTCACCCACTGCGCAAGCGTCAACACTTACAGCGTAATCGACCAATCACAGCGAAGACAGAACTGTAGTTCTAAAACCCAAGTGTTCATGGGAAACTGTGTCTTCCAAACCTAACGCCGCCCACGTGTGACGCGCCGTTCGAGCGGTGCGGTGTGTTCACGGACCTATGGTCGGTCGAACAAAAGCGTGGAACGGACTTTTCAACGTTCTAAAACAGTCATAAATATCGCAAAACACCGCGGTTAAGCCAGTCTTCGACGATATCACGTGCATAGAACTCAAACAACACAAATAAACCGTCAGAAATGTGTACATAAATGAATCTGACAACCAGCAGTCTACAGAAACCAACGTTCTTGAACACGACACACAATGGACCAATCACAGCGCTTTAAGCAGCCATTTTGTCTCGGAACCGCTAACGACTAGCTCGACCCAAAGAACTAGACACACTTTCACAAAATAAACGTATTTTTACACCACAGAAAACTCTGTAAATGAGCTCAACACATCCAGGCTAACTTCCACGCCCCCCAAAGAAGGCAACACGCTAACTGTTTAAACAACGGACTTTACGTCACTCGGAACCGGATCCTGTCCGGTCCAAAAGCAGAGTGGGCTTTACCCGAACCTCGGCTAACAACACGTTGTAACAGATTAGGCAAAAATGGAGCAGCAAAGAGTGAAACAGACCTTCAACAGCAAACCGCAGATGTAATAAAATGAAGCAGAGGTGACACGACGGTCACAACAATGAAAAAATGCATGTAGCCCAGCGACACGTAATGAAACGTCTCACAACCACAACCATTCATTCATTTGCAGCTTCAAGCATACGTTGAAATGTGAAGGAAAAAATAATTCTAACGGAAAACGCACCAGACAATGCCACGATTAGCAATCTCTGAGACACTGTCAAAGTGTACAGGACTTTTATGTTGAAAACAGACTGACTTAAGACACATAGCAAATTCACGTTCACGCACACACACACAAAACCAGATTAATAACACATATATGATCACTCACAGGCCCTGAGTACAGGTTGGACAGAAACACAATTTTTATATATAGTTTTTATCCCTTGGTGTTTGACCTAGCCTAGATTAGTTTAATTTTTATGACATTTTAAACTCATAAACAGACATATAAGACATGTGTTTTTATTTTTAGGCTTTGTTTGTATTTTAGTAAACTGTCTTTGAGTTATTGTATGGCATTTTCAGTTAACCCTGTGCTATAAGAAATAAGATTGAGTCAGGCCTTACATGCACACACTAGGCAGAAAAAAAACCAAGGCCTCTGAAAAGCAGTAGGTCTCTCTCTGAGAAAATATGGGTCAAAAGTAGATAAGAAGCCGCAAGGAGTGTTTTGTTGCAAAGAGCTGGGGCTTCTTATCAAGAAGAAAGAAAATAGTTTTTAAAGTATTTAAATCTCATATAGAACTGATCAAACATATAAATGTACAGTAATCTTTTATTGAATAGCGATAAAATCATAGCATTTTGAATCGTGATGCAGACACACTAAGACACACGAACAACAGGCCTCATATTTACCTAAATATACAGCCTCTCCCTAAACCAGCATGTGCACGTACGCGCACACACACACAAGCACACATAGAACCAAACACGTGCACATGCGAAGGCCTCAGAGGACTTTCGCCAGATAAGGAAGGTGCAGCTCTGACACACACATACACACACGCACAAAACAAGAACATGCAGACTTCTCACTAGCAGGGAGCAGCTGCAGAATTGAGCTGGTTTTAGCTGTAAAAAAGGTTTAGAGTTTTCAGCAAAGTAATAAATCTATTATCTAAAACAAAAATAATCAGACATGCAATGATTATGTGAAATGTGTATCATATAATTAACTGAAGATGCATGATTATGTATTGTGAGTAAATGGATGGGATTTGTATGTTTTCTTTTAAGATCCACAGCAAACTAAGGAGTTCTCCACTGCTGGGTGTTGATGATAGTTTTGAATATTACACAACACGTTACAAAAGTGTTTTTCCACAGTTTGGGTAAATGTAGGTAAAAGTTGAGGATCTAGGTGAAAGTTGAACTTGTTCTGACTGAAAAATTGGAACTTTGCCCAAATGACAGATGGCATTAAGTCATTCTCTGCTAAGGGAGGGTGACAGCTGAAAGAGACATTATGTCACCAAACTCTGTCTAGGGGGTTGGGAGGAGGTGTAAAACGTTACCTCACCACAGACCAATAGAATGACAGGAAGATGACATATGGTCTAGAATAAGTGGGGGTCAAACCCTCTTCTTGACTATAAATAAGGCTGTTTGAGAAGAGAAGGGGGCTGAAGATTTTTTGAAGACCATTTGGATATTACTGGACAAAGACGAACGCTCTGGAACCAAAAAACAAACAAAAAAAAAAAAAGAATATTTTAAAAAGACTCCTTGGACCAAAAAAGGAGATATTTTTGCTTCAGCCTGGATCCCTTGCTATTCTTCTTCAAAATTGGATTAATTGCAGAGCTGGAATATAGCCTCAAATCTTGATTCAGGATTGAGGTATTTTTTCCTTACCTTTGGTAAATAGCCCCTGTGGAGTTGCCGACAGAAGGTTAGGAAATATTCCCATTCTTGTCCAGAGCATTAAAATTATATTAAATTTAGTATAACAAGCAACAAGACTGCTACTACCTGAAGACGGAAAATCAGTTACAAGGATTCCTCTGTTGATGAAAAATTAAAGTGATTTTGGGAGAAGCTCTGAGCGCTGACCGTCCGCCGCAAGGCTGTTGACGTTAGGTGGGAACACGGTGTACCTTTTTATCTCCGCTCTGCTGTTGAGGGCCTCTCGTCGGTTCAAGGATTAAAAGCTGCTTTTTTGTGGAATACTACTTTTCCTGATCTGAAAATATTTTTTGTGGAACAAAACAACATCTCTTGATTTAATTCAACTATTAATTAAGTTACTGTTTTGGGTCATCCGAGACCGACCCCGGAGCAGGATCTGCCCACTGAAGGCTGACTGGCCTTGGACTGAGAACTGAGAAAACACGGTGTACTCTTTATCTCCATCCTGCTGAAAGTACCTCATCAACTGGACAGAACCAAGAATTTTGTTGAAAAAACTACAAGCTTTGATGAATTAAAGCAGAGAGTCAGGAGTGCAACGGGCGAGTTGTTTCTGTAAGTACACTATGTTCCAATTTTAGGCTCCGGCCGGCTAAGGAAGGCCTTTTCATCAGGACCGCAGAACAAATGAAGGATTACAACATTTTTGAATGGATATAACACTTTTGTGGAATAATTGATTTGCCTAAAAGGATTACCAGATTTTTTATGGAATACAATTTGCTGAAGTTGCTGAAGTCATGAAGAATTAGTTGAATTTGCTGGATACTTTAAGAAGATTGGATTGATTCAAAAAGTGTTTACTCCTGGACAAAAGGAGGGTTACTTTGCGGCATCGGGATCTGCTCTGACGGGTCTTGGCTTATCAGCTTGTTTGAGCTAAGGGAACACCGCTTCTGAAGTTTTGTTCATCAACGCCACAGGTCTTGAATGGATTAAAGCCTGAATTACAAATTCTTCCTTTCTGATGGGATTAAAACACAAGACTACTTGGGTGGATTATTAAACAAGCTCTTCCTGGTGGGATTAAACAAAGATTTGTCCAGTCTGCTGGAGTGCAGACTTCTGATTGGAGTACAACAGCATCACCTGGAGGTTTTTCTGTAGAAAAACAACAAGATTTCCTGATAGGATTAAAACAAGTTTTCCTGGTGGAGATAAAAACACAAGTTGGAACACACCAAGATTACCTGGATGGATTAAACATATTTGATCGGAATCAGATTATTGTAGAATAAACCAACATTTTTGAAGATTATACAAATTATTGATTGGAGTACAACTCAATTCAATTAAAGCTAAAAACACATTAAAGCCCAGCGTGTGGAAGACACCTTTGGTGAGTTGTTGAATCTTTTATCTCTTTAAATGCAAGTCATGTAACCTGATGAAATTTTTTCTGTAGTAAGTAGTGCTTATGCTGTTACCCCTTGCAACTATTAAATAAAGAAACATAGAACGTACAAATCTGGATTTTTCCTTCTCACCTTGATACTAAATGATGGAAAACTTGGTTCAAGATAACAACAACATCACTGGAGGTTTTGAATGGTTTTTTTAGCCGCAAGAGTAAAACAATGTCCTAGAACCTTATTTTCCTGGGTTCCAAAGCTAACCAGGCGGATAACAATTACTATCTACAAGAGGTAATCTGTCGTTAATGCATGTTTCTCCGTGAGATACGATCTGACTCCATTCTGCTAAGTCAGGCTTTCGGCGGAGTGAAACAGGATATGACATGCAGATTCGGAGACAGTAACAGTCTGGTTGAATTACCTCGTCTCAGCCTTAATCCTAACTGATCTGGAGACATATCGGGTAATACTCGTGTGCAAGGATAAAAGTTAAAAGAACCCGCTACTGGAGTAGGCTGGAGTGAGGACTTGTCGCAAGGTCCTGCGGCTAAACTCACTCACTCACCAGCCAAAACTATTCCATAAGTCCACAACAGGATGCAAACTATGCCAACAAATACCGTGACAATAAGCTACACAAAACAACTTAATAATCGTTCTAGGAACTCGGATGAGCCACCAAATGTAATGAAATAATGTAACTGTAAGGTATTTAAACACTTACTGGACCACCATTATTGTAGATGTGCAGGTCTGAGCAGAGTTTATCTGCACAAACTGCCACCAATGCGCGAGTTCTTCCTTTTTCCGATATTAAATTGCTTTTACTGTAATTAGGAAAAATGTAATTTCACGAGAGGCTTCAACTTATGTTGGTCTACCAAAAATTTAGACCTTTTATTGAAACTATCACAAAAATTACATTAAACATTTGTATCGATATTAGCTCTGATTTAATAACTATGTTGACAAGAATTCAAATTAAAACAAACAGACATTGGGAACTTAAACTGTTGGTACATTTACTTGACAGATTAATAGCTTATGAAAAATAAGAAATAGGAGGAAGAAGATGAAAGCTAAGTTAACTGAAATTGATTATTTTGAACCAAACTAGGTGACACCTTTTTCCCCACACGAGCAGACTGCTGGGCTCCCGCACGTTCAAACACACCACGGCTCGTTACCTGTTGACGGTTCGTCTCTTGGAGATAAGAGTGGAGAAGTGACTGGACACACACGTGGATGAGTTTGTCCACCGGCCGTCCAGTTGGGACTTCAGCGTGGGTGGCTGATTCACGGTACGAGGAACTCGCCTCCCTCGGCAGGAAACAACGGTCAAGCGCACAGACTGATTTTCAAAATAAAACTTCAGAAAACAAATTCTTCCAGCAGATGAGTGAGTGAGTTACAGTAAGCTTTACTGTAACCCAGCTGAAACGTGGGTCTAGTTGACATATGACCGGAACGTCTCCAGCTTTTCCAGAGGAGAGAAACCAGTTGCGAGTTAGTTCTCTTCCAAGCACTAAAGCAAAAAGCAGGAAATGACCTTTATATGGGAGGCGGGGTCTTCCCCACCTCCTTGATGACTACTGGCTGAACTTAACAAAATAAGAGATGGGTTTTCATCTAATAGGCAGAATGGTCTCTGAAGGACAACAGGAAAACTGTTTACAAAATCGGCCAGATGGCCTGCTTGTGAGCACCGAGAATATTATGGCTAACTTCATAGACAACACAGAGAAGGAAGTAGCACAGCCTTTACGTCCCAGATTCAGAACCTGCTTGTTCTTGCAGAAATAAAACCAGCAGAAGGTCAAAGCTCATGAAAGTAACAGATCATCATTAAAATGACAAAAATATACTGTTGATCAATTCTGAATTAACACACATTAAAGAGAAAGTTCAATCTGATTAATTAGTGTCCATTAATTCATAATAATTGTAAACCAATATAAGTGTCCAATCGTCTCCTTGAGGGCCTCAAGAAGGTGCAGCACCGAGAGTCTCAGAGAGACGTGGAGAGGTGTACTTAAAGGTCAAGCCTAAAATATCAGAGTTTAGGTGTATCACTACACCCACGATCAAAGGCTTGTGCTGCGGCGCTCACACGGCGTGCCGCGGCGCTCCGACTAACGCGGAGCTATACTGGGGGCTTAAGTGTTACATAACTGCATGAGGGGATGTGTTATTTACTTACATTCACATGCAGATTAGACTGGAACTATTCACCCTGCAGAATGGAGGCTTAGGCCCCATTTACACAGACAGTGGGGGGGAACATAGTTTTTTCGTATGCTAATTAGAGGAATAGATCCGCGTTGACACGGACAAATTTTGTGTTTACATGCATCTGCAGGAATCCTCCCCGCCCTCTCAAATCCGCTGTAGTTACCATGCTGGGTCATGAGTTGGCGCTATGAATTTTGTGCCTTCACCTAATGCACATGCATGCTGCCTCGGCACGCTCCCTGTAAGGACTTTCCTCTGGGCTAAAAGCTCAGCTAACAGTATCTTAACAACAAGTTAAAGCTGTATTTAGGCTGGATTTTGAATAAGAGTTGACAGATTTGACACCAAGTGGGACCACTTTGTCTAACATCTCTGCATCAGTCGCTGAGTGGACCAGAACCGAGTCGACAAGGATGATGTCGGACTTTACTCTGTGATAATCAGTAGCAGATTTACAGCAGGCAAATCAACGTTCTTAATAATGTTAGCTTGTGTTTACTTCGATCACACAACAAACAACAGAGTTTTTATTTTTATTTTTTTCCTGCAAGGTTGAGAAGCTGTCCTTCCACCAGTCGGACCGGTTCGGACATGGGACCAGTATCCAGAATGAAAACAGAGAGCAGAGTCCAGTTCATTAATGTAGTTACAGTTCAGTTCACATGTTTTTAATAGTGTTCAGTTATCAGTATTTGTGTGACATACGGTTTGTGGTAGTGAATAAATAAATAAAAAATAAACCTGGTGTCTTCATTTTCAACTTTAGCCACATGCAAGATGTTACGCATCGTTTAAATCATGTAACATGTCCAGATAGCTTCATTTAGCTCAGATAATTTTATATATCTCCCACGCTAACATTAATACTATTTATTATTGTTAAACTAATATTCAGCACATTTAGTATGTTATAGTGTAGCGCGACACGTGAAATATCCGCCTGCCTCGATCTATAAACAGTGATATTAGAACTGAATCCAGCTGGCGTCTCTTCCAACACATGTTTGTCACAGCACCTAGATTCAGGTGTAAATTAACTATGAGAATCAAATTATATTCCATCAGTCGTAGTTCAGAAAGCGGTGTGTGTCCGCCGCCATGTTGATAGAAATATGTCGCCGGTCCACGCGTGCATGTGCACATGTGGTTTAAACAAAGCCTCAGTGGGAGATGTCT
>JBBPBX010009134.1:11511-31272 GCA_038048925.1 Garcialebias charrua | reverse complement strand
TTACGACGGCCTCGGCTTACGGCTATTCGGTGTTACGAACGCATCATATTAATAAAAATACAAAATAAAATAAAAATATATATATATTTTTTTTTTTAAATCTTATTTTATGTGTTTTTTTCATGTGTACAACACTTTGTTGCAGCTGTGGTTGTTTTAAATGGCTTTATAAATAAAGTATTATTATTATTATTTTTATTATTTAGAAACCGATTTACGTAGTTTTCGGTAGTGTCCGCCAGTTTTCGGCAGTGTCCACCAGTTTTCGGCAGTGTGTCCACCAGCTTTCGGTTAGCTTCAGTTAGCTCCAGCCAGCCGGCTTCGAAGGACCGTGTGTCCAATGAGAGGTTGACTCATATGGATAAATGAGTTGGAAACGCTTGGTGAACTCTGTGGACGTCTCAGGCCTGGAGCAGCAGCCGGCGATCGCTCCGCATCCCATCACGCCGGCTGACACAACCATCTCACCGCGGGATCCGATGACCATATCCCGCCGCTACTGTCCTTGCCATCAGCCGGTGTTCTGTGCGGGTGGCAGAGAGGCCTGTTTCGGCCAGGAGCTTGCCTCGATGTCCCCCTGGCAGACTCAGATGTTGGATGGACACTGAGCTAACATGCTAAAATGCGGAGAAACAGTTGCATAGCCTTTTGGAGGGGCTAACATGCTAACGCGGCACAGCCTTTTGGAGGGACACCGTGGAGAAACGACTCCCTGTAAGTTATTAACTCTTTTTCCTATCATTATGGCTCCAATAGGCTATATGCCACGGACTTCCGTTCTAGCACTTCCGCATTCATGGGACAGACAGCGCACTTCCGGTTCACAGGCACAGGATGGCGTTCTTCACACAATCTCTGCTGGACTTGCCGACAGTCAATGATGTGTACATAATTATTCAGACCTTGTCTAAAGCGCCCACATCTAAGAAAGACAAAGGATTTAAGCTTTATGTGTCCAACTACATAAATAACTATGAAGGTAAGTCGGTATTTGTTTTCAGTTCACCAAACTGCATCATGTAGGCTAACATAGTTAACCTTGCTAAATTGTTGAGTAAACGTGTTTTGTCTGTACGTTTCTGATTAACACAAATGTTAGTTTCAAACAAGGAGGCAGGAGAAGTCAGGGCTGAGTGTTTACAGTCCATGAGGAACAGCCAGAAGCCCCACTGTTTGAGTCAAAGGCACCTGACAGTTCAGTTTCAAACAAGGAGGCAGGAGATTTAGACCAGATTTAGAAACACAAGTTATTTTTATTCAAGTTTGTGTACAAAACTTGAGTTGAAGTTAAATATCAGACAATATAAACTCTTTATATTCAACACATGTCTGCTATATGGTTTTGTGAATCTCACTGTTTATAGCAGCTCTTAATAAGAGATGTTTTCTTTCACTGTACAGGACACCGTAGTGATGATGATGAGGGAGCCAGCTGGTCCAGCCTTGGATGTTTGTGAGCTGAGAAGGACTTGTGATCCATGTGGAAACCCTCTGTGTGGCCGTTGAACAGAAGAGCTGCTTCTTCAGTTACCTTTGTCTGACTGATTACATGTTTTTAAATCTCCAATAGCAGTCGAGGAAGCTGTGACTTAAAGTCAGAAGCTGTAATGCTATAAACTGTTTAAATCTTGTGCCTCCTTTAGCTTGACTCATACGTTTTCTACAGTAATGTAACATCATCATCAAATTTGTTTTTAATAAACTGGCTAAAATAAAACTGAACTCTAAGCCTGTCTTAAATCAACTGCTGCTCCTCCACATAGAGTCAGAGTCAGAGAGTCTTTATTGTCATTTGCATCGCATGTAGTACATATGATGAAATGAGATTATGTACACATGGTCCCAGTTACACCCAACAACAAAATGTAAGAGAAAAACAGTAATAACATCTAGGATATGAACTAAGAAAAACATCCAACTAGAAATACACTAAGCCCTAGAGTAATAGAAAAACGTCATTACAAACAGCAGCACGAACATGAGTCTTTATGAGCAGATGGTCACAGATGAACACAGCAACAAGAAAACAGATCAGCATCAGCATGATGTGATATTTCACAGTGATTATTCTTATTATTTATTTATTCATGAGTCTAACAGCCTCAGGGTAGAAGCTGTTCCTCAGTCTAGTGGTTCTACATTTGATGCTCCTCAACCTCCGTCCTGAGGGGAGTGGGGCAAAGAGTGTGTGTGCTGGGTGAGTGGGGTCTTTCATGATGCAGGTGGCTTTTTTCCTGCATCTCGAAGTGTAAATGTCTGTGATGGTGGGGAGACTGACTCCAACAGACTTCTGTGCAGCCTTCACCACTCTCTGCAAAGCTTTTCTTTCTGCAGCTGTGCAGCCTCCATGCCACACATTGATGCTGGAGCACAGGATGCTCTCCACTGCACACCTGTAGAAGGATGTGAGGACTGGGCTACTCAGACCAGCTCGTCTCAGCCGTCTGAGGAAGTAGAGTCTCTGATGACCTTTCTTGATCAGGCTGGTGGTGTTGTTGGTCCAGCTGAGATTATCATTCAAGTGTACCCCCAAGTACTTGTAGCTGGAGACCACTTCCACCACTGATCCACCTATGTTCAGTGGGGTGTGTGTTTGTTTGTTCCTTCTGAAGTCCACAATCATCTCCTTTGTCTTCTTCACATTCATGTGAAGGTTATTCTCTTTGCACCAGCTCTCCAGGTGTTCCACCTCCTGCCTGTAGCTGGACTCATCATTGTTTGTGATGCATCCCACCACCGCTGTATCATCTGCAAACTTTACAATATGACAACCTGGATGGGTAGCTGCACAATCATATGTGAGCAGAGTGAACAGAAGGGGCTCAACACATCCCTGAGGAGAGCCAGTGCTGAGGGCAATGGTGGAGGAGGAGAAGTTGTGGATCCTCACTGACTGTGGTCTGTTTGTTAAAAAGTCTAGTACCCAGTTACAAACGGAGGGGCTTAGTCCAAGTCCAAGTCCATAGAGAGTAGCCAGTTGAGGTGGTTTGGGCATCTGGTAAGGATGCTACCTGGATGCCTCCCTAGGGAGGTGCTTCAGGCATGTTCAACAGGAAGGAGAACCTGGGGAAGACCCAGGACGCTGGACAGACTATGTCTCTCAGTTGGCCTGGATACGTCTTGAATTCCTCCCAAAAGAGCTGAAAAGAGGTGGCTGTGGAAAGAGATGTCTGGGCCTCCTTGTTCAAGCTGCTTCCCCCGCGACCCAACTTCGTAACAAGTGGAAGATAATGGATGGATGGATGGATGGATGAATGGATGGTATATGGCAACACTGAGCAGCATTTGGACTAAATGAATTCTTGAGAGGCTGGCCTTGCAGAAACCAATCTACAAAGAATTAACATTAAACCATCTGAGGTGTTTCACAATCCTGAACCACCCATTCAAAAAAATATAAATTTCTAAAACCATGAAAACTATTTCAATTTAGATGTTTTATGGTTTGTGTTCGTTCTTCAGGGATCACTACAGGAAAATACCTCTCATGAAGACAACTTTTTTTCTCCCAATGACAGATGCCCTCCCTGATGCAACCACTGACCACTGAGCCAACACAGCCCTCTGTGTGGAGCAGAGAGCCACTATCTAGGGTGCAGATGGTGTGGGTTAAGGGTCTTGCTCAAGGGCCCAGAGTGGGGCAAATGAGGGTGAAAGCAGTTCCGATTGTTTGACCTTTCCCACCCACATTTTGATGTTGTCAGTCTGGGCAGTTGAACTGGTGATTCTCTGATCACAGGCTCACTTTCTTTAACCTCTGCACCATCATTCCCCCTAAAACTATTTCACTTTAGATAAATCCTCAGTTTAAAAAAATGTATCTCTTTACTACAAAACTAATCATTTTCTCAAGGGTAAAATTCAAATAAAACATAACCCCTAAATTTAGAGCATGACATTGACACAGATGATGAACAACCTGTTCGTCAGAGATTTTATAGTCTGAAGAAAACCATAAATTCTTGAGTGAAATACACGAGTTATAGCAATCTTGCTGTCTCATCTTCTAGCTGGTTCTTTTTGTGTTTGCTTGTACAAAATTTGGACAGGACACAATACTGTACAGACTTTTGGAAGGTAAAAGCAGGGACAAAACCTGATTTTTACACATTAACTCATATTGAAGACTGGGCAGGTGCAACAAAAATATATGTGTAAAATTAATATCCTATTAATATCCTGAAGAGGTACTGGAAAGGTCCATTATATTACCCAAAATACAGAATATTTGAAGTGTATACATCCTGCAAGGGGGAAAAAAACTATGAACACAAAAAGAGAAGGAAGAGGTCAGATGCATGTCATTGATGCATTTTTACACTCTTTTTTTGCAGTTGCAATTAAAAGAAGCAGAGAAAATGTAGTCATACAAGTGTGAGTGCATTAGAGACCACTTTTTTTTCTGAGGTCTTAAAATGACAGAGGAAGAGAATGACCAAGTAAATTAGACAACAATCAGATGCTGGCTTGACATTAACCGAATCCCTAATGAAGGTGAGAGGAGATGATTGGCTGGGTGTGCATTCCAATGGGGTCTGTTTCTGCGATAGTTGCCAGGGTGACCTCAGTCTCCAAAGGACAGGATTCAACTCTTCTGGCATTTTTAATTGGCTGCATGGATCGTAGCCAGACAGCATTGCCCATATATGGACGTGAGAACATACGGCATTCATCAGGTTTAAAAGGACAAGGAATGAAAAGAGGGTGAGGAAGAAAGAAAATAAGTAGAATGACAAAAAAATAAGATGCCACTGAAGATAAAAGTAGAGATCACAAAAGTGAAAGAGTTGAAGGTTTCAGATGGACTGTTGGTGATAGCTGAATTAGAGTGAAGGAAAAATGATGGGGACAGATGGGGAAGTAAAGTCCAAGAACAATTGTTTTCACCTAAAACATCAAATTTTCACACAAATTCTAAAGTCATTAAGAGAACCCAGTTAAACAAATGAGACAAAAAATATTATACTCGGTTATTTATTTGTGGAAAATGATCCATTAGTACATATTTGTGAGTTTAATTCACAAATACATTTGACACAACATTGCTCAAAATTGAGGATGTTGAGATTTGTAGAGTGAATGAGGTGAAGTTTTTGGGTGTTATCATTGATGACAAACTGACATGGAAACAACACATAAATTCTGTAAGAATAAAAATAGCTAAATCGATTGCAGTACTGTACAAAGTCAGAGACCTATTGAATGATAAAGCTCTGTATTTGTTGTATAACACAATCATTGTTCCACACTTAATCTATTGTATTGATGTTTGGGGGAATGCGTGTAAAACAATCACAAAGCCTATTTTTGTATTACAGAAAAGAGCTGTAAGAATTATCACTAGAAAGCATTATCGTCATCCATCAAGTACATTATTTTATCACCTAAAGTTATTGAAGTTCCATGATTTGGTAGACTATAATATTTTATCAGTTATGTATAGAGCTCAAAATAATGCATTACCTTTAAATATCCAAATGCACTTTGTTAAAAGACAAAGTTGTTATAATCTTAAGGGGACAGAGTTGTTTGTAAAACCACAATTCAGAACCAGTTTGAAGGGACGTTCTACCTCAATCCAGGGAATTAGATTATGGAATGGCTTGGAGAATGTAGTTAAAAATGCCAAGTCAATGTTTACATTTAAAAAAATGATCAAAACAAATGTGTTAAAAAAATATATGTGAAATAACGTAATGTGTATTGTATTAGTTAGAAAATTAGAAAGAGTTAGTCATTTTGTACTGTTGGTTGAAGAATATTATTGTTTAACCTGATTGTTGGAAAAAGTTGGTTGAAGATTATTATTGTTTACATGGTTTGACTACTGTTGTTTAATCTGATTGTTGGAGATAAGGGGCAGATATAATAAGATTTATTCTTCTTTCTGCTACCTTTCATTTTTTTACATTTTGTACACTATCATTATGAGATTGTCTTGTATTGTTTCTTTTGTAAAAAAATGAACAAATTTAATAAACATGAACATAAACATAAACACAACATTGCATGCTATGCATTAGTGAAAGAGAGCACATCAATTTTATCCTGCTTTCCAAACTTGCTTAAAAAATAAAAAAATAAATCCTTGGCACTGAAATAAAACCCAAGACTTATAGTAGAACTTTGTAGACAGGTCCTAGTTAATGTGATCAAGTTTTTTTTTTCTTTTTCTGTCATTAAAACATGATCAAATTAATCAGATATACAGTATGTGTCTTAACAATGAGGGGGAGTGGAGGTGTTTAAAAAAAATCAAATCTTGCCCTATGTCTTAGATGGGATACAGAGTGAAAGTTGCCCAAAAAAAAAAAAAAACTCAGCACATGAAACAGCAACATACTGATGACACCATAATACATTTATGCATGAGGGAGGCAGGAGCAGTAGGGAAAAGTGTCCGTCCTCGCTGAGAGCAAGCAGACAAAGAAGAAGAGTTTAACTGATTTTGAAAATCTGCCTTGATAATCATAAACTCAATCACAAGGAAATAACAGAATGGGCTCAGGAATACTTCCAGAAAGCATTGTCAGTGAACACAATCCACCGTGCCATCCGCCGTTGCCAGCTGAAACTCTACAGTGCAAAGAGGAAGTCATTTCTAAGCAAGCTCCACAAGCTCAGACGTTTGCACTGGGCCAGTGGTCATTTAAAATGGAGTGTGGCAAAATGGAAGACCGTTCTGTGATCAGATGAGTCACAATTTGAAGTTCTTTATGGAACACTGGGACACCATGTCATCCAGACCAGAGAGGACAAGGATATACCAAGTTGTTATCAATGCTCCGTTCAGAAGCCTGCATCACTGATGGTATGGGGTTGCATGAGCGCTTGTGGCATGGGCAGCTTGCATGTCTGGAAAGGCACCATTAATGCAGAGAACTATGTTCAGGTTCTAGAACAACATATCCCATCTAGACGTCATCTCTTTCAGGGAAGACCCTGCATTTTTCAACAAGATAATGCCAGACCACATTCTGCAGCAATCACAACATCATGGCTACGTAGGAGAAGGATCCAGGTACTGAAATGTCCAGCCTGCAGTCCAGATCTTTCACCTATAGAGAACATTTGGCGCATCATAAAGAGGAAGGTGTGACAAAGAAGGCCCAAGACGATTGAACAGTTAGAGGCCTGTATTAGACATGAATGGGAGAGCATTCCTATTTCTAAACTTGAGAAACTGGTCTCCTCTGTCCCCAGACGTCTGTTGAGTGTTGTAAGAAGAAGGGGAGATGCCACACAGTGGTAAAAATAGACTTGTCCCAACTTTTGGGGGATTTGTTGACACCATGAAATTGTGAAACAACATATTTTTCCCTTAAAATGATACATTCTCTCAGTTTAAACTTTTGGTCTTTGATTTGTGTTCTATTCTGTATAGAATATTAGATGTTGGCACCTCCACATCATTGCATTCAGTTTTTATTCACAATTTGTTTAGTGTCCCAACTTTTTTGGAATCCGGTTTGGACTTCCTGAAGAACAATATAGCAAAAGAGGGTGAGTGAATAAAGACATACTGGAATGACAAATAGTTTTTGGGATTAAGGATACCTGTGCTGCTAAAATGAAGGCAGTTAGCTACTATCAGTCGTGGAATGTTTCGTTCTACAAACTTCATCCATGCTAAACATTTTTTAGTACAAAATGTTCACTTGTGCAAAGTACAAGTGAGTTTTTACTGTTCACATCCAAATAGACCTTTTACCAGTTGACGTAATCACGCAAAGCTCGCCAGAAACGAGCGTTCTGATTGGACGGCAAAAAGCCGAAACCGGATGCAGGGGGGTGGGAAGGAGCCGAGGAGCTTCGTAATGATAGAGAGTTGTAATTTAGAAGCTTGATTTCTTAAAATAGTGAACAACCACTGGTCAAAATGCCTGAACATTGTGCCGCCGATACGAGAGGAGGTGATTATGTGCGCTGATGGAAAATGGGGAAATCCTTCAGGCTTTTTGCGAATGTCCAGCAGGGTGAGTCGTTGTGTGTAGTTGTCAACAACCTTTATATCCAAGCGTCAGAAATAAATGTTTTAAATTTCTCACACCAATACTTCTGATATTTAGACTGATTTGGTTATTGTTACAGGTTTAACATCTTCTGTTAGCTGCTATAACTAGTGCCACGTCTTCATAAGAGCCGTCAGTATTAGCACAGTATGTAAACAAAAACATGACGTTTGAGTCACACAAATGTTCACAGCGTCCTTATTTCTTATTTGATTTCTGTAAACTATGTCTTAAATCAAGCCTGAGACAATTGGTGATGTTGTGATGTGAATAATAAAAACTATCCCAAGAGATACATTTATTAGGTTTTTACTAATGCACTTATGCTGTTTATACAGCT
Organism: Garcialebias charrua; assembly: GCA_038048925.1. Lineage (NCBI taxonomy): Eukaryota > Metazoa > Chordata > Actinopteri > Cyprinodontiformes > Rivulidae > Garcialebias > Garcialebias charrua. Next base: position 22,920 of record JBBPBX010009134.1, on the reverse strand, counting down.
TACACTTTATTAGACGTAAAATGTGTGGAAATCTTCAATATATTACAAACAATATATTTTGCATGTGAATTCCATAATGACACATACAATAGTTGTATATTGTGTTTGTGATTGTTTTTGCAGACGAGGTGGCTGCAACCATGCTGGAAATACATTCTAAACCAACCTGCACCCAGTTACCTTGTACATGGAAGAGACCAGCCCAAAAACGAACTGCACCTGCTACTTGGATGAGCTGCAAGTTTTAAAGTGAGTTTAATCAGTGTTCCTGAAGACATTTCATATTACGCTTATAACACAAATACCCAGAAAGGTGACTTTCAGTGAAACTTCACCAACAATTGGAATAATACAATATCACTTATCATGTCTTATCCCAGTCAAAAAACTATTCAACATTGTACAATTGTAGTTTATTGTATTGTGTTAATTATTGTTGTTTTCTAGTGGCACTAGATAATAAATGCAATCACATATGTACGGTTTTAAATGTTTTCTACAATGGTAAGATCTGGAATAGTTTTTTGACATTTTTTAAAAAACACTTCTACAAAAGATTTGCTAATATGTGTTTGATATCAACCACATTTTTCATGTTGGTGTCATTTAAGGCATGACATCTGTGTTGAGAAGTTTTCCAGGAGAACGTTTTGACCCAAGACATCCTGATGACCGGAATGAGCCCACCATCACTGCTGGCTGGTCTTCACAAGGACATTTTGAGCGTGGAGCCATTCTTGACCTATTGCAGGTTGTAGTAGTAAATATTAAAAACCAATAACGCTTATCTGTATGTTTCTTTAATTCCTTTATTTTGTCTAGATTTTAAAACTTCATGTTTTTTTCTTTTGAGATATGCTCAAAGCCCCTGGCTGCAGTTCTCGATCCAGACTCTCCGGCAGATGAAGTAGCTGACGACCGAGGCCCCTGTTCAATCTCCACGCCATCAGAGAGACCTGCCAGAAGTTCAAAACATCTTTAAATGTCTCACAAGCACACACATTATTTATATAAGTCACAAACAGAAACAACACATACCAGAAGATCAGAACAAGCGCTCAATACAAAAACAACTGGACTTTATTTGTTGCAGAAAACGTTTCACCCTTTCTGCAACAAATAAAGTCCAGTTGTTTTTGCATTGAGCGCTTGTTCTGATTTTATCATGTCCTGGACGACTGAGAATCTTCACCAGCATATACCAGAAGATGTGTTTGTGTTTGTCATTTCACTTGTTAAGGACAGCAGCCTAGGACAGACAGTAACCTGCTAATGTTTTTTTTTTAATGATGCCTTCTCTGACAACTTGGAGACTTTAGACAGTTTAATGTTTATGGGCTTTTGTTGCTAAGTCATTGGATGACCAGAGAGCTGAACTATAAACTAGAGAACAGCTCTGACAACAGCAGAGTCACAAAGAGGATTCTCTTTTGGCCTGGTTAGGTCACCATGATAAGAGAGACTGACCTGTTTTTGTTGTAAACGCTCTTTCTTTATCTAGAGAGATTCAAAATCATAAAATGTGACTAAAACAGCATTTGTATATTAACAGATTAAAAAATTTAACTAAACAAAAGTTCCACTTCACTAAAAGTCAAATTAGAGCACAGTTTCTTTATTTTTAAAGGTTGGTGTGTTCATTTCTAAATTTAATGTACTACAATCAATGTCTGTTTTGGGATGTGTACACTATTTCATTAATCAATTACTGTAATAAACATGGATTTGAATACAGTATATAAATTTGGTCAAATTGGGGAGGGAATGACTGAGCCAGCTGAGGAGTGCTGTGAGTTTTCATTGGATTAGCGTGATGTCCTTCAAAAACTTCAACAAATGTGATGTCATGGTCGACATAATTTATTTAAAATATATATATTTGGATCATGACAGGCCTGACAGGTCCATAAATGCGTGTCGGCCCTGCGGGCAAGCGAATCTTTGTGCACCGCCGGGCCAGTTAGACGCTGCCGGAAACACCTGTACTTACAAAGATATTTTTACTTTATTGCACTTACTGCTAAAAAAGGTCACAACACTCCTTGTACAATACATACCTCTTCCTCAGTGAACTGCTTGTGTCTGGATGCTGGATGCAGAAAATGGGGCAGGTTCAGACTAGCTTCCCTTTTTCCACCTCTGACTTGACATCAAACCCTTTGTCAGCAAGGAGTTGTTGGCCAGTTGCTGCTGTAAAACAAAAAGTATTAATTCATATTTGACAATAAACAAAACAGTCTTATGTAGAGTTAAACTGTATGCTTATACACATTGATGACAGGATTGCTTTTTTTTTCCTGTGACAGCATGTCACTGATGCTCCCAGCAAAACTGTGCGAATAACTTACAGAAACGGAGAAATGGCTGAAATGTTTTTAAAGATGCAGTGCTGTCAGACCTCAAATAATGTCAATAAAACATGTTTGTCTTGTCTTGTGGAAACTACTACTGTATATTTTTTCAACGCCGAAAGAGTTCAAATGATAACAGCTAACAGTGCAGTGGTCTGTTCATTTTTATAGAGCTGCACAGTGTTTGATGCTATTTTATTCACCTGTTATTTCTTCAGGGGGGTTGAACAGACTAGCTTCCCTTTTTCCACCTCTGACTTGACATCAAACCCTTTGTCAGCAAGGAGTTGTTGGCCAGTTGCTGCTGTAAAACAAAGTATTAATTCATATTTGACAATAAACAAAACAGTCTTGTGTATAGTTAAACTGTATGCTTATACACATTGATGACAGGATTGCTTTTTTTTTCTGTGACAGCATTTCACCGATGCTCCCAGCAAAACTGTGCGAATAACTTACAGAAACAGAGAAATGGCTGAAATGTTTTTAAAGTCAGACCTCAAATAATGTTAATAAAACATGTTTGTCTTGTGGAAACTACTACTGTATATTTTTTCAACGCAGAAAGAGTTCAAATGATGACAGCTAACAGTGCAGTGGTCTGTTCATTTTTATACAGCTGCATGTTTGATGCTATTTTATTCACCTGTTATTTCTTCAGGGGGGTTGAAGGAAGAATCTCCTTGCATGTCGCAGGTTGAAACAGGTTGAAACTTCAACACAGGCAGTGGACTGAGGAACAGCGAGGTCTCGTAGAACTAGCTAGCTGCTAGCTTAGCAACTGTCCAGTAGCATTCTGCTGCGGGAGGTTGTTCTCTGTTTTGTCTGTTTCCCATATCCAAGATGTAATGTAGGAACGTAATCCACGGAGCTTGGATCATTAATGGCCATGCCAGATAAAAAATGACGATTACACACGTTGCTGCTTTGTGTCGGGGTGAAGTCCTGCCGGCGAAGCGCTTGAAGCCACATCTTCCTTCTTTTAGTCACTATACTCGACTTTCCTAGAGGGACTTGGTAAAACGAACAAGTCTCACCTTTTTCTTTTACTCGTTTACGTTGCCTGGAACAATTATAAACACAATAAAAGTCATATTTCCCCACCGCGACCGTTGGCAGTAATGAATACACCAGAGTAGTATTGACGCGTCACCCCCCAACTTCCGGAAAATTCTGGAAAAATGCGAGTGCGCATGCGCGATGACGTCAACTGGTAAAAGGTCTATTAAAATGATTTTGTCAGATGAGACAAGGGGCAGGAATCTGTAACAATTTTGGCCAGGGAAGTAGTAACTTTTTGGGTGAGTTGCAACAGGTCTCGGTTGATGTTTGCAGAGGCTCTAAATTTATTATGTGGAGCAGCATCTTGTGTGTTAATATAACAAATCAAAAGCTTTGTAACAGTAACAAGAGAAACATTACTATGAGGAATTCATTATTTTACAATATGATGCCATTAAACTTAAGTTTTTACAGTGTATTTTAATGTGGCCAATTTTTCCCCTCAGGAACTTGAGTACAGTATGTAGTAAAGTTACTTTGAGGTTATGAGCATATGGCCAATTTTTCCCCTCAGGAACTTGAGTACAGTATGTAGTAAAGTTACTTTGAGGTTATGAGCATTAAAAACAAACCTAACTAAATGAAAAATAGGATTTTTCAGAAGAAAAAAAAATTGACGTATTTTGGATGCACCAAAATAAATTAAAAGAATGGAAAAAAATAAATGTGTGGCTGATTTTTCTTTAAAAGACAATACAACAGTTAAAGTGCTCTGCCGTTTCCTACAAAATTGTAAACCGAAATGTGATCACTTGCCATTGAGGTCAGAACCAGGAAGACAAACGACTGTGGCATGAACACTGGACATTTACTCACTGTGAGGCTCTCAATAATGTGGCACTGGAGGACCAATAACCTGAAACTTAAATAGGACAGGGAACAGGTGAGCAGCATGAAGGCTGATTGCAGTGGAGGTAACAAGTGGGTGTGGCATGGAGGGAAAGGAGCAGGAAGAGTTGAAATGGGTGATAGGCAAAACTGAGCTTGGCAGCATAAACAAGGCATGAGGGACATAAATAATGGCAGGCTGGGGCAGAAATGTGACACCTAATCTCTAACTGCTCCCCAGGTGCTCACATAGCTGCCCACCACCCCACCTGGGTGTATCTCAGGTGTGATGGGTTAAATGCAGAGAACTAAATTTGTCATTGTATGGGAACATACATTGATAACATAGCACTTTCTTCTTTCTTTCAATGTGAAGTAACTTAGAGGGATGAATGGCACTGTCTGCCTTTAATGAGATGCTGGCACAAAAGTTGTTTATATATTTCAGTAGTCCAACTGTATATGAGCAAATTAGATGTGTGCAAACTAATAAACAAATGCATTTTTCTCACTCCACTCATCTTTGAAACCGTTGTTGTGCTGACATTTGCAGGAAGGTATATTACATCTAATCCTGTCTGATCTGGTGGTTGCTGGATTGATTTTTATTTCAAACCAAATTTCCTTACTCAGCAACACACCTACTGAAAACTTCAGTAATTGGCAGCTCTATAGACCGAAACATGGCACTAGAGACTCCCGTGATCATTGTCAAATGGATTCCCGAGCATCTACCATCTGGTTATGCCAAGCACAGGTAAATACTTTTCAAGTTTTCAGTGTGAAACTTTGCAAATACAATATAGGATAAAGTAGTTTTATCATGCCGCCTCCCTTATCTGGCTAGTTATGTCTACATTAATATGAACCTAGGCATATTTGGTGGTGTCCTGAAAAGAAAGTGTGTTATATTCCCAATTGGAGTGCATTTTGGGATAAACCTACTCAAACCCCATTTGAAAAAGTCTCAGCTTATCTGTGGTCCAAATTAAATGTATCAAAATTCTAATTAATAAAATAAATATAAAAATAAATGTGGTGGCACTGTAGCTCAAGCCAAAAATACACTACATGCGGTCCGGCTCCGCCCCGCTCCGCAGGTCGCAGCTGAGCGAGTCCAATTTCCACTACCTGCGCTCAGCTCAGGTCCGCCTGGATGCGCCGCTCCGAGACGCATGCGCGGGAATTGCGAGATCGCGATAAATCAAGTGATAAATAAGTAAGTCAGAACAAAACAATTCATTCGGTGGAAGAAGGAGAACAACAGTAGAGACTGCTGCCTTGATCTTCTCTCGTAAATGAGCGACAGGACATGGTTTGAGCAACAGGAAGTGATGTATTACATTTCAGAATAAAATACTTTATTTATTTCTTGTATTGCGTTTGTAGGCGTAGTCATAAATGATAGTTTGACAGCATTTTTGTACAAATAAATCCGTATAGAGCTAGGATTAGTCCGCCCGTGGTGATTTTATTTTGTAAATACGGAAGTTGTGCTCGTTCCTTTTCCTGTTGGTGCGACGTAATCTTAAAGTTGACAGCACAGCTCCGGCGTCCGGCAGAAATAGAAAAACTTCTAATTTTGACGGACTACCGTCCGCTCACCGTTGCTCGCCGCCGCCGTGCGGAGCCAGTGTAAATTCTCTCATTGATTACAGGGTGCGTATTTGCTGCGGAGGTCAGACCGGAGCGGGGCGGAGCTGGAACGCATGTAGTGTATTTTTGGCGTCAGTTAGCAGAGCTGTTGCCTCTCAGCGAGAAGGTTGTGGAATCAAATCCCGGCCAGGGATCTTTCTGGGTGGAGTTTACATGTTCTCTCTGTGCATGCGTGGTTTTTCTCCGCGTACTCCCACAAACCAAAAACATACATGCTAGGATGATTGGTAACTCTAAATCCTCTCTAGGTGTGAGTGAGAGAGTGAATGGTTGTTCCCTTTCAGTTCGGTCTCTCGGTGCAACATACTTGCTATGGGAATTGCACCCCCGCGCGATTACCTGAAGGAATACATTCACGCCTTTTACGGCAGGGGGCGTCACCCGCGCCAGAGGTACCACCCTTCAGGTACATAGGCAACTGACGCCCCTCCAACTGTCTCTTTTTTGCCTTCACCTCACAAATACCTGAACTACCTCTCTTCGCGGGACTTCTTTGCTGCTCCATCGCTCAACCTGAGGTGAGCTCGCTCCTTGCACAGAGCGCACAAAGAATTTTTCCCTGCATACTGCTGGACTAGCGAAAGGACTCGCGGCGCGCTATGAACGTGTCCGCGATGATGTAGGCTTACCTCTCAGAAAAACTCCAACAACTGCAGGAAACCTCGGATAAGCAAGCAGCTGCCGAATTACTGGACGAAGCCCGCAGAGCAACAGACTTTGTCCTCCGCATGATGGGGTCAGCTGCTGTGGCTCAGGGCAGAGGTATGGCGGAAGTGGTCATCGCGATCCGCCACCTGTGGATGACGCTGATGGATTTACCAGAGGGACAAAAGGTGCCTTTTCTCCACCACTCGATAGAAGCGGAAGGACTTTTTGGCCAGACTTTGGAGCGAATCCAAACCAAGCTGGACCAAAGGCGCAGGCAGGCTGAAGCTCTCAGGGTGGGCATTCCCCGTCAGAGTTTTGCCCCCCACCCCACCCCAGAGAACCCGCTGGCGGCAGACCTGCACAGCCGCGGCACTGCTCGACGATGTGTGCGCCACCGCAGAAGCGGACAGCATACGAGGAGGAACCTCGGCAAAGACCCCCGTTGAGCCAATCTCGCTCCGAGCACGCATGGAACAAAAACAGGTTTGTCCCACGCCAAGCGAGCAGGCATAGGGCCTCCTCGGTGAGCCGGGACACTCGCCAAAAACGTGCCTGATGAACCAGGCCCACGTTTACATTTCAGACGGCCTCCCGCCCACGAGGTAACGGGAGTGTTCGCACCTTGTTCAGACTTTATTTTTAGCAATGTACAAATGGCTGATAACTCTGTTGCATGCACAAACCATGTTCTCCCTGCTGTGAGTGACATCAAATCATGTATGTCGTTGCACGTAAGCACGAATAAAGTTCATAAAACAGCACATCCCTGTTTTATTGACGTTCAAAAAACAACAACACACCAACACAAATAATGTCAACAGTACGGGCCTCTCTGGTCTGTCTGCCGTCATAAAGGGGGGGGGGCACATCCCCCTCCCTCACGGCTCATGGGGTGCCAGCCTACTCAATAAGCCCAGCTGGGTGCCTCAGGACCTGTCTCCAGTAGACAGACCCAGAGGCGTCTGTGAACAGACCCTACACCTTTCGCGGAGACAGGTGGGAAAGGGCAAGTGTCCCAGCCCCCGCTCCATTATGAGCAAGGGGCCGGCTAATACACTAACCAGACAAACACGTGACAGGTTCGCACCACAGGAGAGCACGTCGGAGGCCCCAAGGCAGACACAACTTTCACACCCTCAAAGTAGTGGCTGTGTTCACGTTACTGTGTATGGAAAAGAATCGGAGTCGAACCAGAATTTTCCTCATGACTTTGAAAAGAAACTGGGCTCCTTATCAACAAATTATCCTGAGTCTGCCGGCCACAAAGGATCATCCCAACGTTCACACGTTGCTACTGCTCCTTTATTATTCATGAAGGACACAAAACGCTCGAGCGCTAGAAAAGCAGCACGTGTTTTTCCTCACAAAGCTGCACCAAACTTGTCCCCACACACCAGTATCCCACTGGGTGGGACTACATTTGGACTCAGGAGGTCTTCTCGTTTACAGAAACAGTAGCCCCTCAATTCAATAAATCCTATCTTGGAGGGAAACCGTAGTTTTCCTGTCCAAACTCAATCCAATTAAATTAATGGACTTAATCTGTCTTCAAGGAGACTCGATCAGGGAAGTCTGTTAACACATCAACGTGGAGGCCCACTCCCCAACTGGGTTGACCCTCAAAGGCTCACACAGGAAGTCGCAGTCCCGTTGCCTAGGCCAGGATCTGGAATTAATTCCAGCCTGTTAGCTGAGAAAGACAGGCTGATGGCTTCGGGCCTGCCTGAGAATGTGGTAATAACCATACAAAATGCCCGTGCCGGGTCAACACAGTCCCTATATGCACAAAAGTGGCGCATCTTCGAAGCCTGGTGCTCAGAAAGAAATATCATTTCTTATGCTTGTGACCTGGCTCAACTACTAACATTCCTTCAGGACTTACTGTAAAAGGATTGTTCATATTCAACGATTAAGGTGTTCCTTGCAGCTATCTCTACCTGTCATGAGGGCTGGGGACACGGGACTCCTGGAGCATATCCAATCATAATGAGATATATGAAAGGTATGCTTCGAACTAAGCCACCCAGCAAGACCTTGACCCCTGGATGGGATCTTGGCCTGGTCTTAGGGGCTCTTTGCGACCCGCCATTCGAGCCTCTGAGCGAAATTAAGATAGATCTTCTATCTTATAAAACTGCTCTTCTCCTGGCTCTTTGCTCGCCGAAACGCGTGGGTGACCTCAATGCATTATCTGTACATCCAATGTGTACCAGATTCGCCCCTGACAAGTCAAAGGTCACACTAAGGCCTAATCCCGCATACACTCCCAAGGTTTTGACTCTGAACCATAGGAGTCTAGACTTTGATCTCTCCTCCTTTCCGCCTGATCTTGTCCTCACTCAGGAACAGGAAAGGCTACAGACTCTCTGCCCAGTGAGGGCTTTACGCATCTACATGCAGAGAACAGCCGAATGGAGAAAAACAAACCAACTGTTTGTATGCTTTGCCGCACCTGCTACAGGAAAGGCCCTATAAAGACAGCGCCTCTCACATTGGGTGACGGAGGCCATTAAAAGGGCATACGGTGGCAAATGTCAACAAGTGCCCCCTGGAGTCCATGCTCACTCAACCAGGGGCTTGGCCACTTCCTGGTCATTGTTCTAGGGCGTGTCAGTTGCAGACATTTGTGCTGCTGCGAACTGGAGCTCTTTAAACACTTTTGCAAAGTACTACAGTTTGGATGTTACTGCGTGTGATGTCACTCAGGCTGTTCTTTCTAATACACAATAGAAAGTAGCTTTGAGATGCCTTCTGGTCAAGGGCAGACGTTCACACTAACAGGCATTTCACTGAGCATTTCAAGGGCGTGAATGAATTACGTTCCCATAGCAAGTATGTTGCACCGAGAGACCGAACTGAAAGGGAACTGAAAGTTATGCACCATAACTCATGTTCCCTGAAGGAAGGGAACGAGGTGCAACATAGCTGGCCCTTTTCAATGCTGAAAGCTCGGTGAACCCACCCACTCTCACCCACCTGGATCAGAAGGACTCATACGTGTGCATGCTCTTTGAGGACTTCACATCTGCCTTCAACACCATGATCCCCCAAACTCTGATAGACAAACTATCCACACTTGGACTAAGCCCCTCCATTTGTAACTAGGTACTAGACTTCTTAACAAACAGACCACAGTCAGTGAAGATCCACAACTTCTCCTCCTCCACCATAACCCTCAGCACTGGCTCTCCCCAAGGATGTGTGCTGAGCCCTCTTCTGTTCACTCTGCTCACATATGATTGTACAGCCACACATCCAGGCTGTCATATTGTTAAGTTTGCAGATGATACAGCGGTGGTGGGATGCATCACAAACAATGATGAGTCCAGCTACAGACAGGAGGTGGAACACCTGGAGAGCTGGTGCAAAGAGAATAATCTTCACATGAATGTGAAGAAGACAAAGGAGATGATTGTGGACTTCAGAAGGAACAAACACACCCATGCCCCACTGAACATATGTGGATCTGCGGTGGAGGTGGTCTCCAGCTACAAATACTTGGGTGTACACATGGGCGTAGCCAGAATTTTGTGGGGGGCGGTTTGTTTTAAAGGAGAAGTTGACAATGCTGAACTGATGTGGCTGGATAGCTCAACTGATAAAGCGTCCGTCTTCAGTCCCAAAGGTCGTGAGATCGAGTCCCGCATGGTACAACATTTTTTTTTTTTTTAATTCATTCCAAATTAAAAAAGCACAAGAAAACTATTTACAAAACAGCAAGGAATAAAACAATGCATTAAATGAAAGGAATCAGACGAAGAAAATAATCTTATCTGCCCCTTCTCAAACTATTTTTTTTCCAAACACTCTTTTATTGGATAAAAAAAGAAGAATGTGTTAACCACAGCCTGTGGTTAACACATTCTTCTTTCTTCACAGGCGCATATTAACTACTTTTTTTATCCAATAAAAGACAAATGTAAAATTAGTTGTTTGAATCAAGTGTTTGAAAAAAAAAATAGTTTGAGAAGGGGCAGATAAGATTATTTTCTTCGTCTGATTCCTTTCATTTAATGCATTGTTTTATTCCTTGCTGTTTTGTAAATAGTTTTCTTGTGCTTTTTTAATTTGGAATGAATAAAAAAAAAAAAATGTTGTACCATGCGGGACTCGATCTCACGACCTTTGGGACTGAAGACGGACGCTTTATCAGTTGAGCTATCCAGCCACATCAATTCAGCATTGTCAACTTCTCCTTTAAAAGTGGGCGGTTCGTTCGAACCCCCCGAACCCCCCCTGCCTACGCGCATGGTACACTTGAATGATAACCTCAGCTGGAGCAACAACACCACCAGCCTGATCAAGAAAGGTAATCAGAGACTCTACTTCCTCAGACGGCTGAGACGAGCTGGTCTGAGCAGCCCAGTTCTCACCTCCTTCTACAGGTGTGCAGTGGAGAGCATCCTGTGCTCCAGCATCAATGTGTGGCATGGAGGCTGCACAGTTGCAGAGAGGAAAGCTCTACAGAGAGTGGTGAAGGCTGCACAGAAGTCTGTTGGAGTCAGTCTCCCCACCATCACAGACATTTACACCTCCAGATGCAGGAAAAGAGCCACCTGCATCATGAAAGACCTCACTCACCCAGCACACTCACTCTTTGCCCCACTCCCCTCAGGACGGAGGTTGAGGAGCATCAAATGTAGAACCACTAGACTGAGGAACAGCTTCTACCCTGAGGCTGTTAGACTCATGAATAAATAAATAATAAGAATAAACACTGCAAAATATCACATCATGCTGATGCTGATCTGTTTTCTTGTTGCTGTGTTCATCTGTGACCATCTGCTCATACAGACTCATGTTCGTGCTGCTGTTTATAATGATGTTTTTCCACTACATTAGGGCTTAGTGTATTACTAGTTGA
>JBBPBX010009134.1:0-11359 GCA_038048925.1 Garcialebias charrua | reverse complement strand
ATTCTAGATGTTATTACTGTTTTTCTCTTGCATTTGTTGTTGGATGTAACTGGGACCCCGTGTACATAATCTCGTTTTCATCACATGTACCACATGCGGTGCAAATGACAATAAAGACTCTCTGACTCTGACTCTGAAGTGCAATTTTGGAGACAGTTGGAGGGGCGTCAGTCGCCTAAGTACCTGAAGGGCGGTGGCGCAGTGGTTACACGGTGGGCCTGTAATCGGAAGATAACCGGTTCAAGCCCTGGTACCGACAACATCAAAAAATGTGGGTGGAAAAAGGTGAAACACCCACACTTGCCTCCACCCTCATTCGCCCCACCCTGGGCCCCTGAGCAAGGCCATTAACCCCCACCATCTGCTCCCTAAACAGGTCTCTCTTGAAAATGAGTTCTCGTGGCTCAATGAGACTACCTGGATAAATAAAGGGTAAATGAAAAAAAAATCATATATATATACCTCAGAAATGATTGTAGTTCCTATTTTAACCTGCACTTAGGTAAAACACAGAAGATTTTTTTTATAATATTTTGTTATGAATCAAATTTTAAAACAAATGAAAACTTATTTTTTTCTTGCGTTGGTGTATGAAAAAAGGTACGACAGAAAGAGACGGACATACTTTATTATTCCCCAAAATAAATAATGTATTTATGTATTTGTATGTAAATATATGTAAAATGTACTTATTTCTCTTTGTTATTTTTTGACAAAAACTTTGAAGAAAAAAGTGTAGAAAACATGAATAGATTTGAATATTTTCTATCTGTATTCAAATATATTTAAGATATTGTGTGCAAAATTTAATACGGCTGAAATAATTATGCTCATAACAACTTAATAAAATCTTTATTGCGTCTTTCCCTTCCATATGTCTGAGATTCACACTTCAGTGAAATCACTTTCTAACATGTAAATTTTCCAGCTGATAATTGTTTTACAGTTAATATGAATATGTCCTCTTTTTGACCTTTTCTAACTCAGCACTTCTTTTTTTTAATACTTTTCCTAACATAGAATTGGAAATATTCAGTGATGTCACTCACTAATATTTTAATTTCATGCTCCAAGTCACTCCAATATATTTCTAATGGCAGAGAACGGAAAAAATAGGGTGTAAGAGAAAAGGGATGGAGGATGTAGAGGGGAATGAGGCAGAGAGAGAGGAAAAGACATTGAAAAGCTGAGTGAAAATGGTTGAGTAGAGGTGAGTGAGAGGAACTAATAAAGAAAAGAGGATGGGATAAAAAGAAAGGAAGCAATAGGGTGGGGAAAGAATCAAGGAATGAATAGTTTCCATTAGCTTTGCTTAGTTGACCTCAAAAGAGTAATTAATCTGAAACTTCATTTAAAGGAAGTTTTGTTCTGTTTAATTTTATTTGTTAGTTTAATCTTCACCTTTGAAAATGCTGAGTTTTCTGTTGTGACGCTTTGTTCTGATAGACGAGCATTTCAATACACATTTCTGTTTAAATTCATGCTGAAATCTTCTACAAAGTATTTTGTAAGAATTTTTGCAATCTGAAGGATTCACATTGCATGTCATTGACATCAGGAACAAAAGTTTTACATCACACCTACATTTTTGATATTTTGCTTCCAATCATAAAGATTGTGTTAAATCAAACAAAGCTAAGTTAGGTTCTCTGCTGATTTTAAAAATAAAATAAATAAATAAATAAATAAAACTTTTTTTTTGTATCCATCCAGAGGACCTGACTTAACTGTTAGATGTTTTGCTACTTTGATATCTTTGTTTTAACTTGTTTAAAAAATCTGTATTTCTCTCTTATGTTTGTCTATTGTTGATTGTTCAAGGAAAATCTACTGTTGCTGTTGTCATCATTCTTTAGTTTGTAGACAGGTCTCTCTTGTAAATGAGTCCTTGAGGCTCAATGAGATTAACCTGCCTAAATAAAGGTTGAATGAAATTGAGCAGCATCAGGATATTTTTTTGAAACATTTTGAAAAGGTCTTAATCAAATGTTTTCCAGATTTTCTGAAGGTGTAGCAATATTGTCTGCACTATATGCACATGTATCTGTTTGTTGTGTTCACTCGTCTAACTCTTTGACTGTTATCTACATCTACCCTCTCCAGCCTAGAAGATGCCCACTATTGTAACTGTATTGTTGCTCCCAATGTAACCCCACATCCTATACTGAGCAACAATATAAATGCAACACCTGTGTTTTTTGCTCCCATTTTTCATGATCTGAACTCAAAGATCTAATACATTTTTATGCACACAACAGACCTTTTTTTTTCAAGAAATGTTCACAATTTTGTGTAAATCTGTGTTAGTGAGCACTTCTCCTTTGTCGAGGTAATCCATCCACCTCACAGGTGTGGCGTATCAAGATGCTGAATAGACAGCGGGATTATTGCACAGGTGTGCCACTGACCACAATGAAAGTCCACTCTAAAATGTTCAGTTTTATCGCAGCACAATGCAAGTTTTGAAGGAGCATGCAGTTTGCATACTGCCTGCAGGAATGTCACCAGAGCTGTTGCCGGCAAACTAAGTGTTCATTTCTCTACCATAAGCCATCTCCAAAGGTGTTTCAGAGAATTTGGCAGTACATGCAACTGGACTCACAATGCAGACTACGTGCAACTACACCAGCCCAGGGCCTCCACATCCAGCATCTTCACCTCCAAGATCGTCTGAGCTGAGATCAGCCAACTGGACAGCTGCTGCAACAGGTTTGTCTTACCATCTTTATGTGAACTTTGCATTGGCTTCCATTCTTTTTTCATTAATTTCTACAGCCTAAACCTGACCCTTATCCTATAAGTAACCATTACCAGTATCTGCTTAGAAATATTTGCTGCAAATCCTGTACCTTCTGCAGTTTTCAAACAAATATATATGTGGTGTATAAACATGATCAAAAACAGCAGTGTCTAAAATATGTAATACCCATAAACTGCATTGTTTGATGCTCTAAAGCAGTAAAACAGATCATCAAAGATTGGGCAAAACAAATGTACCCAACAACTGACATTTTTATTCCAGTCAACGTTCAGTGGGTACTCATTATTATTCTGTGTTGTGTACAGTCCTTTTCTCTTGTGCCTGCAGCTGACAGTGAAACCTCTAAATGTACTTTGTACCAAGCCAAGCTTCAGACCTTTAATCCTCACCAGTAAGAAGTTGATGCCTGACACTTTCATAGAGATTTTGGCTCAGGAGACCGTTGAGAGTTCAGTGACAGAAATGGTGCAGTCTGGTTTTCTTATAACTGGTTGTGGGCCAATTCAACAAGATGCAGCAGCTTATGGGCTGTTGGGACTTGTTTTGGCCTCATGATATCAATACTGTTAGCATGCATACTGTATCAATGACTAAAAGACACAAACACGCGCACACAGAGAAACCCCAGTCTGCCAGCTCAGAAACTGGTATCAGATTACTGAACAAGCATTAAGCTATAACACCACCACTTGGCCACTTTGTCATTTCCTCTTTTTTTCCCCTCCTTCAAACAATGTACATCTTCTTCAAACAATGTATATCTCCTTCAAACAATGTATATCGCCTTCAAACAATGTATATATCCTTCAAACAATGTATATCTCCTTCAAACAATGTATATCTTGTTTCTCTTGTACATATTTGCAGCTCCTCTGAAGTTGCTGCTTCTATAATATTATACAATCAGTTTGAAGCTTTTTGTCATTCCTCAGCTTACAAAGAAACCAAAAAGCTATACAGTCCCTCATCACCACATGTTCTACATCCACATATTAGTTACCATGCAAAAGAATGAAGAGTTTATAAATACATATAGTAAGTACAGTGTCCCAGTGGTCAATAGCTTTTGTTATGATCCTAATATTTCTATTGACTTTTAATTATTGGTTAAATGTAAACATTATGTAGCCCAAACAAACAGCTGGGGTGACTAGAATACGAGACATGTGAGACAGGAGCTGACAACAATGAGGGAAAACACTGGGGATAGCAGGAAACTGAAAGTTATGCACCATAACTCATGTTCTCTGAAGGAAGGGAACGAGGTGCAACATATGCTATGGGAATCAGCGCCTCCGCGCGGTTACCTGAAGTAATACACTCACGCCTTTACAGCGAGGGCGTCAGCGTCGCGCCAGAGGCCCCTCCCTCTGGGTATTTAAGCTGCTGACGCCCATCCATCTTTCTCTAAAATGCACTTCACCGAGCTTTCAGCATTGAAAGGGCCAGATATGTTGCACCTCGTTCCCTTCCTTCAGGGAACATGAGTTATGGCGCATAACTTTCAGTTCCCTTTCAGTCTGGTTCTCCCGGTGCAACATATGCTATGGGAAGGTAATTCATTCAAGCCCTTGAAATGCTCAGCAAAATGCAAGTGAGAACATCTGCCTTAAAAAGACAGGCATTTCCCAGCCGCTCTCTACAAGGTATGTAGAGAGCACAGCCTGAGAAAAAAAATGCCACATGTAGAAACATCAGCCTGATGTTACCACTGGACACATAGACGAAAACACTAGCTAGAGACAGCATAAGCGTCCTCTGCTAGTGTGATTACTCATCATCTCCTTTTCCCTGGAAATCTTGAGAAGCAGGAGGAAAAGAGCAAAGGACCTATTATGCCACTGGCAATCAGATGGCAATGTGGAGGTAGAAACCCCAGTTCAAGCACAAGGTAACCTTCCAGGTCCCAAGGGAGAAAGTGTCATATGTACAAGGGCCACGCACGAGTCCCTCATCTGCTTCTTGAACAGACAACTACTAGGACTGTCAAAGAGGTCCATCCTGATGTTGGAGAACTGTCAGAAGAGAGGGGAACCCTTCCACTGAAGCACCTCCCAAGTAAACATAAACACCAAAGGTCTCCCTTGTGTATGCTGTTGTTGTTGGAACAAAGACGATCAGGCCTTATGCCCTCAGCCAGTTCCCTTCATTGACCAGGCTGAAGGCTGCCACAGCTCTGGACGGGGGTGTAGAAGCTGCCCACGTGCCTGAGTCAGCAGGTCTCTATAAGAAGGCAACTGCCATGGTATCCCTGAACATTGAGAAGTAGAGGTCACATTGTGAGCTGGCTCCGCATGGGAACAAGTCCACTGAGGTTCTTCCAAACCGTGACCAGACCTGATCCATGACTCGTGGGTTCAGTCTTCATTCTGTTTCCAAAAGAGGCCCTCTTGAGAGGGCATTCGCTCCGTAATTCAGTTCACTCAGAACATGAGTCGCCCTGAGCGACAATAATCCTGGAGCGTACCATGTGAGCATCCTCTGTGTCAGGCTGAGGAGGGCTTGGGATCTCGTCCCCCCTTCCCAGTTAATGAAGGACACCGTGGTTTTGTTATCTGATTACACCAGGACGTGCTGTCCCGCAATCAGACCTTTACCAAAGAAGTATTTTGCTGACAGGAATACGGCCAACAACACCAGGAAGTTGATGTACAATCTTGCTTCCTGCTCATTCCAGAGACCTCGGGCATTCTGATTTCTGCAGACTGCCTCCCCATCCTGTTTTCGAGGCATCCGTCGTGATGACCACACGGGATGACACCTTACCTTATGGGACCCCATCCGTGAACACAGACAGGTCCCTCCAAGGTTCCAAGGCCCTCAGGCACTTTGAAATGTTTCTAAACTTTCCTGCTAACCCAGATGGGGGCAGGTTGTTTTTTTGGTTTAGCCATATATGCAAGGCCCGCATCATCAGCAATGCGTGTGGCATACAGAGTATGGCTGCCACCAAGAGGCCTAAAAGGCGTTGGCACGTTTTCAGGGGAATCCACTGATTCAGTTTAAACTTTGCCAGGCAACGGGGAATCGAGGAAACACGTTCCTCTGAGAGCCATGCCCTGTACCGGATGATGTAGACCTGCACTCCCTGAAATACAGTAATCTGTGATGGGGTCACGTCATTCCTTTGTAGGTTTATGACAAAACCGAGAGACTCCAGGTGAGAGATCACCCTGCAGGAGTGTGACTGGGCCTGTATTCTGCCTCCGGCCAAAAACCAGGAGGTCATCCAGGTAGTTCATAATCCTTACTCCTTGATTCCTAAGAGAGGTCAGGGCTGCGTCCAGACATTTAGTAAATGTACGAGGAGCAGTCTTCAAACCGAAAGGTAAGGCTTTGCATTCATAAGCTTTCCCTTCGAAGGTAAACCAGAGGAATTTCCTGTGCCTCCTCCACACACCCACATGGAAATAGGCGTCTTTCAAATCCAATGTACATGCGTAGTCTCCAGGTCTCACGGACTGGGGGACCTGCCGCAGTGTCAACATTTTGAACTTGAAAGTTCTTGTTTTCTTGCCCAAAATTCTGAGATCCAGGACCGGTCTCAGGGATTGATCTCTTTTGGGCACCAGGAAGAGCTTGCTTTGCTGACCAGAGCATGGTTTGTGTTCTGGAACATTATTTATTACTCCTTTCTGCAGCATCGTTGACACTTGCTCACTCAGCACGTGCACGCGTGCTAGGTTAATGTCAGAACGTAGCACCCCCACGAAAGGAGGGGGGGGTCCCTTGATGAACTGTAGCTTGAGCCCACAACGCATCTGTTGTCATGACCCATTCGTTTGTCAGACACGCCCTCCAGGCCTGTGCATGCGCCATGAGCCTGGGAGGGATCTCTAGCTGCTGTTTGTCATGTTCGAGTGCGGGAGGGGTGGCCTTCGACCCCTCTCATGTACTCTGGAGCAGGCTGGTCTGCCCAACAGAAGACATTGCGAGATCTGACTGTCTCAGGCAGAACTCGTGTGTCCCACTACGGTTCATAGTCTGACCTAGTAGTTTATGTTTCACAAAAGTGGTGAGTCAAGAACCAGGGCAGTCTGTGCTCTGGTACTTTCCTTATTGCATATGCATGAAACAGTGTTTGTTTTTTTATCACACATACAGTAGACGAGTTATGTTTAGTGCGCACACACATACCACCAGCTCCTTGTATCGTTTTACAAGTGAAGTCTGGGCTCAAAAGGTCAGGTTCCCGTATTGCGTGAGCGGACAAACCTGAAGCCCTGTTCCCATTTTGGGACCAGGATGCATTCAGTAGTCTGAGATTTTATTGTCGTGTGTGGATGGCAATTTCTCTTTATTACACAAGGGTCTGAGTGTTTTTGTGTGTGTGAATGTTCCGAACAGTATGTGCTTCTTAAACACGGGTACTGGTGGTAAAAATTTGGCATTTTTGTAATGATTCACAATGGGGACCCGGAAATTCAACCACAACACAGGAGTGAACGAAAAAAGTTTATTATCTGCCACTTGTCAGAAAAAGGGGAACGTCCGCTGAGACTCTGCAGAGTTTAATCACAGTTGGTGATGCAAAGGCTGCACTGACGTCAGAGGGAGGGGGGTCGGAGGTGCAGCAGGGTCACGTGACACGTGAGCACGGCTCCTCTTCTGCTTGAGTGCGGCTTGGTTCCAATAATTAACAACAGCTCCAAGAGTCCAGATCGTGGTCAAGATACAGGCGTGGGTCATACACAGAGAGGCAAAGAGGCAGTACTTATCCGTGGGGTTTCAGCGAGAGTCGGTGTCAGTAGGCAGAGCGAGAGTCGAGGTCCAGATATCCGATGGGCAGAAATAATCCGTTGAGGGCAAGGCAGAGGGGAGAATCCGTGAACATGAAGAGTGTCAAAACACAGGAAGGTCAGGAACAGAACGCTGGATTTCTTCAGGCGCAAGGCGATCAGACAATCTGGCAGGGAGGCAGAGTCTGGAGTGCGTTTAAAAAGAGCAGCAGACAGGTGCGCTGAATCACGCTGATGAGGAGAGGAGACAGGACAACCCCAAAAACACAGCATGACTTGACATGAACGTGAATCATGAACGTGAATCATTACAATGCCCCCTCCTCAAGGTCCAGCTCCAGATGGACCACCAGGCTGATCGGGATGGGCACGATGAAAGTCCCTGATGAGAGTCTTATCAAGGATATGTCGAGCAGGCACCCATGAGCGTTCTTCAGGTCCATATCCCTCCCAGTCAACGAGGTAGTGCATCCCCCTGCCCCATTTCCTGGACCGAAGGAGACGCCGCACAGTGTAGGCAGGACCACCCTGGATGAACCGGGCAGGCGGAGGGGGTCCAGAGGGGGGCGAGAGTCGGGACGTGGCAAGTGGCTTGATACGGGACACATGAAAGGTGGGGCAGACTCTAAGGGTCCGGGGTAGGTTGAGGCGAACTGCCACAGGGTTAATCACCTTAGATATAGGGAAGGGTCCAACGAAGCGAGGGGCGAGTTTGCGGCTCTCCACACGGAGTGGGAGGTCTCTGGTAGATAGCCACACTCTCTGTCCCTGCTGGTACGTGGGTGCAGGAGTACGCCGCCGGTTAGCAGACCTGGAATACACAGCAGAGGTTCTTTGTAGGGCTTTGCGTGCTTGTCGCCATATCCGTTGGCATCTTTGGGCAGCAGCAAAGGCAGAAGGGACCCTGGCTGTCCTTTCCTGACAGGAGAACACGGGCGGCTGGAACCCATAGACCGTGTAGAATGGGGACAAACCAGTGGCACAAGAGGGAAGAGAGTTGAGGGAGTACTCCACCCAAGGAAGGTTCTGTGACCACTTAGCAGGGTCCTGTTCGCACAGTAAACGGAGCTTAGTCTCCACCTCTTGGTTAATCCGTTCAGTCTGCCCATCAGTTTGGGGGTGAAAACCTGAGGACAGACTCACTTTGACACCCAATAGACTGCAGAACTCCCTCCAGAATTGCGAAACAAACTGGGGACCACGATCTGACACAATATCCACTGGGAGGCCGTGGAGCCGGAACACCTCCCGGGAGAGAATCTCTCCCAGTTCCTTTGATGATGGGAGTTTGACAAGGGGGACTAGGTGAGTCATCTTGGAAAAGCGGTCAACGATAGTAAGGATAACAGAAAAGGTCTTGGAGAGGGGCAAACCTGTAATGAAGTCCATGGATATGTGAGACCAAGGACGGTGAGGAATGGAAAGGGGTCGTAGGAGTCCAGCAGGCGGTCGGCGGGTAGACTTAGCTCGACTACAGACCCGACAAGCTGAAACAAACTCCTTGACATCAGCAAGCATGGACCTCCACCAGAAACGGTCTCGAACCACTGACAAGGTCTTGGTAATACCTGGGTGACAGAAAAGTCGAGAACTGTGGCAAAATGATAGTACCTCAGTGATGAGGTTGTCTGGGACAAAAAGACGATCCTTGGGACAGTCACTAGTGTAGTGGACCTACCCAGGGTCAAATTAAGGTTTTTGAACTGTCCAGTGATGACCTTTACTGACCTCTCAGTAAAGCAAGACATTTACTACAAAATCATTCATTAAACTGTAATCTGATAAATATAGTCACCAAAAGAGACTATTTCTATCTTTGATTTTAGGCTGATGTGATCAAAAGAATAACTTTTGTCATTTTCATGATGTGTGCTTTTAAGCTGTGTTATTCTGTGAGAGTTAAACTGTGTTTCACTGCTGTGTCAAAGGTGCAATTAAGTCATCCAGAGACTTCTTTTAATTTTGTTAATTCAAATGTTATCAAATGAATAATTTTATTTGTAAGAGCATCAGTACATTTTAATGTCAGATAAATCAAATACTCTGCTTAATTCAAAATGTTGTACATGGAGGATTTCTCCTCTCCTCTCGAACTTGCATGTGAAGATAAAAGGAACACTTTATCTCATTCATTTTAGCTTGAGCTCAGGACAATCTAGACACCCAGAGACTTTTGTTTTTGTCCTATTTAATAATCAAGCTATTATCATTAATAGGTCCCATATGTTATGCTCTGATGACGTTTGTTTATTCATACAACAATGTTGGTAATGAGTTAAGAAAGTTCTAAATCTGCTGTATCATGAGACTGGCGTCTTAAACTAACTTTCTTATCCTTTCTGACATTTTTAATCTAACTTATGCCTCCTCTCAGTGGCTCCTGGCCTAACAGACCGAATGAGAAAGAGCTACGTCTTTCTAGGTCAAGTTAGCCTTAAAAGAGCTCTGACTTCCTGTTTTCCTTGGAGTTTGCTGAGGACCTCAATTCCATGATGAGGTTCCCCAAAGAGCTGAATGAACACCAGTCACACGCTAAGGACTCGTCATTCAGTTAAAAGATTTATAACATGCCTGTTATAAATCAATTTCCAGCTGTGAAAAGCTTCACTTTATTGACATTCCTTTAAGGAACGTCTTATCTTGAACAACACCACCAGGAGCTGCCGTTACTTTCGGTTCGAGTCAAGGCGCACGTCTGGAGACGCTGAGAATGGTAAACGAACTGACCAAACTGGACCGAGGGAGACTGACCATCTTCACGAGGTAACAAGTCGTCAAATGCTTTGCCAAGGGTACCAACGTGTAGCCGAGTTCAGCCGGAGAGCTGCCATGCTTCTGGTTAAACACATCAAGATAACTCCCTGACTCTTAACTTTTCTTCCTCCATTTTTCTCCTCCTAAACCTTTATCTTCCTAAGCCAGAAACTAAGTTAATGTACCTGCAGAAATGAGTAAAATATCATCCTTTTGCTGTTCTGTTGTTCCTATGTTTCATCTATGCTGAAGTTAATTATAGGAAAAATAATCAACCAATCATGTACAAATGTGTGATGTAATTTACAATTATGTTAAATAAATGGTCCAGTCCTGCTGTGCCAACATAAGTTTAACGTTTCCTGTGAATTACATCTGGTCAAGGTATAGAATTATTGGTATTAAGCTGAAAAAGAGAGAACCCGTTTAATTAATGATGTATTTTTGTGTCAGTCTAAACCCTGCCAATTTATACATCTAAAATATAGGTAAGTCAGTAAACTGACCCCTTCCTATATTACTACATTGGTGGCCCGTGAACAGGTCTCTGAAAAGTTTAATATTTAATATTTCTGTACTTTGAATGTTGGCATAATTTTGTCCAAGTTTTAGACTCTGAAAACGATAGTTTTTTGGCTGGGAAAGTGTGTCATAGCTGCAGGAAACTGCTGGTTAATGTCACTTGTAGCTGAGGAATTGTCTTTACTCAACTTTTAAACGTGTGTTGAAGTTTTTGGGTTAAAATTTGATGTTGCTGTGTGGTTCTGCTGGTTCTGGGTCGTTTGGACACTTTGCTGACGTGTCACAGATAAAAGCGCATCTACGTTTGACCGCCGTGTCAAAACTGTGCCTATAAGAGCTTCATGGTTCATCTGAAAATTGCTGTCGAGTGGTATCGTTACATTTTAAGCAGGAATAATAGCATTTTGTGTCTGAAGCTGTCGGATCTGGTTCTGGTCCCGGTCCATTTTAGCTCTGACGTGTTGCTGTACGGAAAAAGTCCGTGTTGGCGACATTTATCTTGCTATTTTTACTGGGCGCAGCTTGGTAAAACTGTTCTGATGTGAAACGATTCGTTCACGGAATTTTTGTGGTGAATTTTAGC